>SKCR01000043.1:0-156307 GCA_019454045.1 Zanthoxylum bungeanum
TAAGTTTTGAGGGCCATAAATGAATTCCTAAATATAAAAGTCAGACGATATATTTAAAAGTTAAAATTCTCTAATTTTAACTTTAAATCAAATTTAAAGACCCGTCTATATGGACGGTACCAAAATGGCCTCTAACCTAATATTAACATCTCTCTATATATATCTATATAATAAAGGAGAATGGTGTTGGAGGAAATAGAGTGTATCCAACGGCTCTCTTTATGTGGCTTAATTGACGGCCCAGATCATTTCATTGGTAATTTGAGGAAAGAAAGTGAATTGATTGATGGAAAGGGTAAAAAATTTCAAATTTTCAAATTAAAAAATAGAAAGTTAAATAAAATCATTTAATTAAAATATAAAATCGTTTAATTCTATAACACCGTGCCGTAGGCACGGGCAAAAACTGTAACAACGTGCCGTAAGCACGAGCCAAATACTGTAACACACCGTGCCGTAGGCACGGGTAAAAACTAGTATATATATATGAACATTTTTTAAATCTCTGCATCACGTTACGTGTCGGTATCATATTAAATTATAAAATTTAATTAATAAATCTATTAAATAAAAATTATATTACAATAAATTTAAATATTATAATATTATAAGAATTCTATTATAACAAGAAAAAGTATCATAATATCCTATTAAAATTAAAAAATACTATAAAATTTTCTACAATTTACATAATCTCTACAATTATAATTATAAAATTAAAATAATAAATTATTAATATAAGAAACCTATTACAATATAAAAATATAATCTACTTTAAAACCTATTAATTTAATTAAATAATTAATATTTTAATTTATTGTTATTAAATTATATAATTAAAATAAGAAACCTATTTTAATAAGAAAATATATTATAATCACTCATTAAAATAAAAAAAAAACATATGTGTCACTTATCTCTATAATTAACCTCTATAATTAATTTTTTATTATAAAATTATAAAATTAAAATATCTTTACAATTAATTTTTAATTAAATAAAAAAACCTGTTATAATAAAAATATTTATTATAATTTTACAAGGAATGTATTATAATAAGAAAACATATATACAATCCTATTACAATTAAAAAACACTATTAAATTATAAAATTAACTTAATAAATCTATTAAATAAGAATAATATTTTAACAAAAAAATATATTATACTATACATTTAATCTTTGAATAATATCTCAGATAATCCGACAATATATATATATATATATATATATATATATATATATATATATATATAGTTAAACATTTTTACGTTTTCTCATCACGTCACATGACAAATAAATCTTTACAGTTAATTTTTTTATTACCTATTATAATGAGAAGATATATTACAATCTTCTATGAAAAAATATGTGGCACTTAATCTCTACAATTAATGTTTTTATTAGTAATTATAAAATTAAAATAATAAACATATTACAATATAAAAATATAATCTCCTAATAAAATAAGAAACCTAAATAGTAGTCGCCCACAAAACCTAACTATTTTTTTTATTTTGGGTCTATTATTATTTAATTTTATATTAAATTATTTTTATAATTTTTTATTATTTATTACTATTAGCTCTTGCACAGTAAATTAGAAACATTATGTAAGAGCTGAGAGACAAACGAATGAGGCATAAATATTATGTCTAAGTAAATAAATTATATCATTTAGAATATAAAACTGATAAAATTAGAATGTATAACGGTTTGACACAAGAATATCATTAAAATATAAATATTAAAAAAAATCCCATAGAATTATTGCAATTCATAAGGTAGATTTGATAGTGTTGGCCTGTGGACATAATGAGAGGTTCATATACATGCTTATCTAATCTTGGGAATCTGTTCATGGTCCCAAGAAGGGGATATTGTTGCTCGTGGAATAGAATGGTCCAAATCCAGCTTCATTTAGTTGGCTGTTAGCAACCGAACAATAAAACAAATGGGCACCCATCGAGGCCCTTACAGAACTGTAGCCAATCGTCTTTTATTGACCCCAAAAAGAAAAAAATTCCAAGTTTTTGAAATTGTAAATCCTAAAGTGGGTTTGATTCTTTGCCTTATTTTCGCTTGAGGTCCACAATCAACAATTCATAAGATGGGGCATTAGCGATTTTGCAAGATAAAGGTAAAGTAAGCGGGAAGTTCCTACTTACCAATGTGGTGGGTGGTGTAAGCATTTCAACGCTCAAGTCAGTAGTGAAGACGAGCGGAAAGTAATGGAAGGGCAGGGTTACCTTGACCTCCATATACTGCCGTGAGGGCAGTGAGCCAGTATTAATCAAAAAACTTTTTCCCATTCTGAATTGTGGCTCATTTTATAGGCTATCAAGATATGGATTTGATTAATACAGTAAATACTTAACCCCTTAGTGTCCAAAACGGCCAATCACGTGGGGTTATTATTCATAAGAAAGACGTTTCTTTAGTTTGGTAGCTGGTAAGTCTAAAGGTTATTTGGTAGGTCTCGCTTTTGTGCGTGGGCCTTGGCCTAAGAATTTGACTGTTTGTAGGAGTTGGACTTTAGATAAGAATAGTTTAAGTCTCATGGGTCGTATACTGTTAGATATTTAGGTTTGGAATGATATTGGATCCGAGGTGAAAAGACTATTTTCCGCTTGGCCCAAATTTGGCCCGTACAGTTTATCCCCTACTATATAAGTCAAAGAGTTCTTAACTTGGAGAGTATTTAACGAGTATGTCGTTTGGGGTATATATAAAGCACGTAAGCGTACTTGGACGTTGATGTCGACTTCACCTATTAAAGGTCATACCATGTTGATAGAGCTAAGTACATATTCAGAGATGATCCTCGGCCGACCAGTTTTGGACGTTGATATCGTTTGGACCTGTCCAAGGTTATATCATATTGATGAAACAAATAAATATCAAAGATGATACAAAGTCGACCAAATCTGGATGTTAATGTCACTTGGACTCGTCAATGGTAATATCATGGTAATGGAAACAAATAAATATCAAGGATGACCTTCAGTCGAGAAAATCCGATTATCGACTCGTCATGAGCCTTTGGGAATGTCTCAATCGACTGAACTGGATGAAGGTCGGGATATCTCCAGTCGACAAAACCACCTATGGGTCAGGGGAGACTTCAATATTGTCTAGACTAGATGGAGGTCCAAGTCTTGAACTTGACTCGATATGAGTCAAATACATATCAAGGATGATCTTCAATCGACCATTCCTGGATGATGATGTTATTCGATCCAAGGATAATCCTCGGTCAACCCTACATGAGTGTTGATGTTGCTTGGACCTTTCAAATGTCACATTTAAAGAAAACAAATAAATATTAGGGATGAACCTCGATCGACCCGACCTGGGTGTTGATGTTTCTTCCAGCCGTCAAAGGTTATATTTAAAGAAAATAAATAAATATTATAGATGGTTCTCGGTCGACTAGACGAAGACTATGATAATTTCCAGTCGATCAAAACAGCTAAGGGTCGGGGAGTCTCAAAATTCATTCAGACCAGATGAAGGTCCAGATCTTGAACTCGACTCGACATGAGCAATTGGGAATGTCCCTATTCGCTGAATTAGATGAAGATTCAGGATGATCTCCATTCGACTAGGCAGAGACCAGATGAGTCTTCGGTATCGTCTGAACCAGATGAAGGTCCATGTCTTGACTTGACATGACATGAGCCGTGAGGAATGTTCCTAGTCGACCTAACCAGATGAAATTTTAAGATCATCTCCAATCAACCAAACCAGCTAAAAGTCGGGGAGTCTTCAATGTCATTTGGACCATATGAAGGTACAAGTCTTTGACTCGACTCGACATGAGTCATGTGGGGAATGTTCCCATCAACTAGATCAGATGAAGGAAAGGATAATCTCCAGTTGACCAAACCAGCTAAGGTTTGAGGGAGTCTTCAATATCATTTTGACCAGATGAAGGTCCAGGTTTTGACTCGACTCAACATGAGTCATGTGGGGAATGTTCCCTTCGACTGGAGTATATGAAGGCCACGATAATCTCTAGTCAACCAAACCAGCTAAGGGTCGAGGGAGTCTTCAATATCAATTTGACCAGATGAAGGTCCAAGTCTTAACTCAACTCGACATGAGTCATGTAGGGAATGTTCACGTTGATTGGACCATATGAAGACCAGTATAATCTCCATCGACCAAACCAGCTAAGGGTCGGGGGAGTCTTCAATATCATCTGGACTAGATGAAGGTCAAGGTCTTGAATTGACTCGATATGAGTCATGCAGGGAATGTTCTCGTCGACTGGACCAGATAAAAGCCAGGATAATCTCCAGTAAACCAAATCGACTAAGGGTCGGGGGAGTCTTCAATATCATCTGGACCATATGAAGGTCCAGGTCTTGACTTGACTCTACATGAGTCATGTGGGGAATGTTCCCATCAACTGGACCAGATGAAGGCTATGATAATCTCCAATCGACTAAACCGGCTAAGGGTCGGGGGAGTCTTCAATATCATCTGGACCATATGAAGGTCCAGGTCTTCGTGTATGTCGTATGACATTTCCTGTGATCTTGAAACCACGAGTAATGGTTAGTAACAAGGAAAAAATTACTTTTACCTATCGTTTGGAGAGTATATCAGCAGGGACGGTTGGTGACACTCGAGGGTTGAGACCATATTATGTCGTCTGAGCCGAGGGAAGTTCCCCTTGTAACTTACATGTATTATTTGAGTCGTATGAGGAATAAGAGAGTTCCTAATCTTTAAGGCTATTCGCTTCAAGTTATCAAAACTCATTCCTTTCAGATTGTCCTCAGTCCGCTTGACTTGATGAAGGTCCTAAAGGAGTCTCCATTCCACTAGACCTGATTGAAATTACCTTACAAGCAATAGCGACAAAGAATCTCTATACCCAAGAGGGGGTGAATTGGGTTATCTCTATAAATGCGGAATTAATAAATCTTTACCGATTTTTAGCTCTTATTACCAAATGGGTACTTAGGTTGATTTTCTCTATTTCAATTAATAACCTATATGCAAGTTTTCTATTCAATATATATAAACACAAATAAACTTGCAATAAGTAAAAGAGTAGGGATAAGGAAATATGACACCGAGATTTATAGTGGTTCGGCCAAACGTGCCTACGTCCGCTCCCCCAAGCCTCGCTTGAAGATTTCCACTAATCTCGAGTTTCCGTGGTTCACTCGCAACCAAGAGTTTTCCGTAAAGGTGCACTCCAAACCTTTTACAACTTTGAGTTTTGTTCGTAGGCTTACTCACAAACCTTTACAACTACCCAACGAATGGAATTTCACACCCACAAGTATTTTTGTATAAGAAGATTTAAAACACACTTGTGCACTCACAAATATAAAGAAGATTGTGTGAGTTACAAACCCAAGTGTTCTAAGCTCACTACTAAATGATATGAAGGTGTAGTGTGTATGAGCTTGTATGACTGTATAAGATTATGAAGGTTTAAGACACTCTTGTATTCGCCTTAGAGAATTTATGAAAATGTAATATGATGTCTCTAACCAAGACAAATGAGTTGGGGTTAATTTATATAGAAAATAAAGAGCAGTCCGAACTTTCTGCTACGATCGGTATGGTCACCGGTATGCCGGTCTGGGCTCCCACGGATACTAACGGCTATATTACCGTTGAACAAGTATACGTTAGGCCGGTATGTTAACCGGTATGAGGACCGATATGGTCCGTACCGGTTCCAGTATGTTTGCACAATGAAGAGCTTGACCGGTATGGTCACCGGTATATAGACCGGTTTAGGTCATGCCGGTTCCAGTAAGGGAACTAGCCGTTGGGCTCACCGGTATGGGACCGGTATGGAGATCGGAATGGGTTGTACCGGTTCCAGTAGCCTTGCAATACTTAGGTCCACCAGTATGGTGACCGGTAAGGTCCATGCCAGTTCCAGTAAGTGTGCAATCCTTAGCATCTCACCGGTATGGACACCGGTAAGAGACCGGTATGCCGGTATCAGTACAAAAAGTGCAGATATGAAGATTTTAATGCATTTTGTACATGAACCTAATGCATTTAAGTGAATGTGCATGATCACTATGAGCTTAGGCACTTGAATATTACAATTCACATTACAATGAGAACCCTAAGCTAAGACTTCGCAATATAATCTTCAATTTGCCGCAAGTCTTCACATTCTCGCTCTTCACCACATATGCTTCGACATCTTTTTGTATTACTTCGTATTTGTGCGTCGAAGACTTCATTCCTGTTGCATCATCAAAATCCAATTATGCGACCAAGTCGCCAACAATCTCCCCCTTTTTGATGATGGCAACCCCTTAAAACGTGTTTAGACTTGTGAGCTTCTAGGAGTCCAAATATTGACGATTTTGCTCCCCCTCAATGTGTGATTGTCTTCAAAATAGCTCTATAAGACTTGACAAACACATTAGTACAATTACTCCCCCTTAAACCAAGGGTGAGGGTAAAATAAGTTTTAATCTCATTCTAATGATTTCTCCCCCTTTGACATTATCAAAAAGTGGAGAAGCAAAAATTAAGTGCTAAATGAGATACCAATAACATATGCGCATAAATAATGATACCAAAATTTAAAAAATTACACATTTGGCATTTCCCTCTTTTTGCCATTCAATTTTGAAATCATGCATAGTGTGTTTTAAAAATTTATACCAATGATACCAATTAAAATTTTATACCAATGATTTCACTTGACTAAATATCATCTTAAGCATAATTTCTCCCTAAAATTTGATACCAAAAAAATAACTCAAAATATTTCATGATACCAATTTGTTAAATATTCAAAATCCATACTTTTCTTTATGCCAATGGAAATTTATATTATTATACATGCATTTCATTTTTAACTAAGTATGTTCATATGGAAAAACATTTTCAATGCAAATCAACTAAGTAATCACATATAAGAAATTTATCTCAATAAATTCAATGAGATACAAATTGATATGGAAATTGATTTAAATGTATGATATAGGCATTTGATTCTATCAAATGAACAATTGATACCAATAGAAAGTTAAATATTTTCCTAATCACTTTGTATGCTTCAAAAATATATTAACCAATTTAAAATATGCATACATATAGGATTTGGAGGAAACAGTACCAATATTTTCATGAATACGGATTTTACCTTTACCGTTGCGATTCCTCATCTCTTTGAGCCTTTGGGATCAATTTTGTAATTCTCTTTAAAGATCCATTCCCAAAGCTCCCCCTATAAATTTATCAATTACACTTTGGTACCCAAACTTTCTTGGGTCCATTGGGGTTAATTTTGATTCCTTGAGGAATCCATGCATTCTTAATCACATTCTTGTACATGCATTCAAAAATTTTATGTCCCTTTTTATTACATGCATGACATGTGAAATTTTCATTTATGACATTCTTAGCTTGAGAATCGGATGCCTTAACAAAATAATTTCTCAAAAATTTTCTTTTAATATAAAGCCTATATCATAATCCTTCTCTTTTAAATGCACATTTTTGGGATCCAATAAGCCTATTAAAATTTTTATTTCCCAATGTGAATTTACTAAGTATGTTTTGCAAATCTATAACCTTTGAATTTAATAAGACATTTTCATTCAAAATTGATTTGCAATCACATGTCTTAGAGCTAGATGGCATATTAGATATGACATTTTCAAGTTCTAGCTTTTTTAATTTTAAACATGCATTTTCATCATTTAAGCATGCAATCTCTTTTTCATGTTTGGCCTTTAAGCATATCATATCATTACCTAAAATATGAATTTTATCCATACAAGATGCATGATCATTTTTAAGTGTAGCATGCTCATTTTTGATCAATTTTAATTTCTTTTTTAGTACATCACACAATTCTTTTAAACCATTAAAAGCATAAAGTAATTCATTATCATCTTGAGAATTGTGTACCTCTTCTTCTTCGTTTTCAAAGAAGTTCTCATCCTCGATAGCTATAAGTGCTAGGTCGTTCTTGATGGCCATGAATGCTAGATTTTTTTTCTCTTGGGCTTGGACCTCTTCCTCCTCGGATGAGCTAGAATCGCTATCACTCCAAGTTGAAGTAGTTTTCATTGCTTTTTCTTTGATTTGCCTTTCATTTTCTTCAATGGGAAATCCATAGCTATATGACCCGGTTTGTTGCATTCATAACACACAATTTTTTTGTTCTTCCGCGATCATTTTTCTTCTTTCTTTTCATCCGCCTTTGATTTTCCTTTAAGCTTAGCGGATTTGAGGAGCTTCCTAACTTTGTTGGTTATTATTGCCAACTCATTATCGCTATCATCTTCTTCACTTGAGCTCGAATCATCCATTTTTCTCGCTTTTAAGGCCAATGACTTTCTTGTCTTTTTCTCATCTTCCTCATTTTTATCCATCTTGATCTCCAGTTCATATTCAAGCAATTTACCGACTAAATCATCCATTTTCAAGGTATTCATGTCGTTTGCTTCTTTGATGGAAGCGGTGTAGCTTCTATATTCCTTCGGGAGTTATCTCAAGATTTTCTTCACTTGGTCGGCTGGCCCAATGACTTTTCCTAAAGCGGCCAAATGATTGATGATGATAGTGAACCTCGAAATCATAAGATCAATTTCTTCCCCAGATTCAATCTTGAAATTGTCAAATTCACACATAAATCGGTTGATCTTCGATTCCTTCACTTGGTTGTGCCCTCGTTGATCATTTCCAAAGTCTTCCACAAATCATATGCGTTTCCATATTATGGAAGCTTGCTTTCTTGATCCCGATCAATGGCACATAGAAGTTGGTTGAGTACCTTAGCATTTTGTGAAGCTAGTTTTACATCCTCACTATCCCATTCTAAACTCGGTTTTGGAATATCAACCCCATTGCTATCCTTCTTCATTGGCACTTTTGCACCCCGTGTAATCACCAAATAGGATTGCGGATCAACGGCAATGAGATAATTCAACATCCTCATTTTCCAATAGTTGTAGTCTGTTCCGGTGTAAAACGGAGGTCTAGTCGTTAAAAATCCCTCGGCAAGATTTGATGAGTTGTTTGTAGAAGCCATGATCTATTCTCGGACAGTTAAGTCTTGTAGATAATACATCGCTCTGATACCAACTGAAATTACCCTATAAGCAATAGAGACAAAGAATCTCTATACCCAAGGGGGGGTAAATTGGGTTATCGCTATAAATACGGAATTAATAAATCTTTACCGATTTTTAGCTCTTATTACCAAATGGGTACTTAGGTTGATTTTCTCTATTTCAATTAATAACCTATATGCAAGTTTTCTATTCAATAAATATAAAAACATATAAACTTGCAATAAGTAAAAGAGTAGGGATATAGAAATACAAAACCGAGATTTATAGTGGTTCGGCCAAACGTGCCTGCGTCCACTCCCCCAAGCCTCGCTTGAAGATTTCCACTAATCTCGAGTTTCTGTGGTTTACTCGCAACCAAGAGTTTTCTGCAAAGGTGCACTCTGGACCTTTTACAACTTTGAGTTTTGTTCGTAGGCTTACTCACAAACCTTTACAACTACCCAACAAATGGGATTTCACAACCACAAGTGTTTTTGTATAAGAAGATTTAAAACACACTTGGGAACTCACAAATATAAAGAAGATTGTGTGAGTTGCAAACCCAAGTTTTCTAAGCTTACTACTAAATGATATAAAGGTGTAGTGTGTGTGAGCTTGTATGAGTGTATAAGATTATGAAGGTTTAAGACACTCTTATATTTGCCTTAGAGAATTTATGAAGATGTAATATGATGTCTCTAACCAAGGAAAATGAGCTGGGGTTCATTTATATAGAAAATGAAGAGCAATCCTAACTTTGTGCTGTGACCGGTATGGTCACCGGTATTGGTATCGGTATGCCGGTCTGGGGCTTTAACGGATACTAACAGCTTTTTTACCGTTGAACAAGTATACGTTAGGCTGGTATGCTAACTGGTATGAGGACCGGTATGGTCCATGCCGGTTCCAGTATGTGTGCACAATGAAGAGCTTGACCGGTTTGGTCACCGGTATATAGACTGGTTTAGGTCATGCCGGTTCGAGTAAGGGAACTAGCCGTTGGGCTCACCGGTATGGAGATCGGTATGGGTTGTGCCGGTTCCAGTAGCCTTGCAATACTTAGGTCCACCAGTATGGGATCAGTAAGGTCCGTGCTGGTTCCAATGAGTGTGCAATCCTTAGCATCTCACCGGTATAGACACCAGTAAGAGACCGGTATGTCGGTCTCAGTACCAAAAAATGCAGATATGAAGATTTTATTGCATTTTGTACATGAAGCTAATGCATCTAAGTGAATGTGCATGATCCCTATAAGGTTAGGCACTTGAATATTACAATTCACATTACAATGAGAATCCTAAGCTAAGACTTCGCAATATAATCTTTCATTTGCCGCAAGTCTTCACATTCTCGCTCTTCACCACATATGGTTCGACATCTTTTTGTATTACTTCATATTTGTGCGTCGAAGACTTCATTCTTATTGCATCATCAAAATCCAATTACGCGACCAAGTCGCCAACACTGATGAAGGTCCATGAGACTACAGTCGACTGGACCTGATGAATGTGCATGATAGTCATCACTCCAATGGACCGGATGAAGGTCCAAGGGAGTCTTCAGTCGACTGGACTTATTGAAGGTCTATGAGGGTCTTCACTACTCCTAACTCGATGAAGGTCAAGAATCTTCGATCAACTGAACCTGATGGAGTTTCTCGGGATTCTTAACTATACCCGACCCGATGAAGGTCGGGAATCTTTGGTCGACTAGACCTGATGGAGTTCATCTGGATTCTTCATGTTACCCAACCCAATGAAAGTCAGGAGGCTTTTGTCGACTGGACCTGATAGAGGTCCTCAGGATTCTTCACTTTACCCGACCCGATGAAGGTCAGAAGGCTTCGATCGACTGGACCTGATGGAGGTCCTCTGGGTTCTTCGCTCTACCCGACCTGATGAAGGTCCTCGAGGTTCTTCATTTTACCTGACCTGTCGAAGGTCTGGAAGCTTCTGTCGAATAGACCCGACGGAGGTCCAAGAGACATCCTATGTAGGTCGAAGTTGATGGAAATCTATACATGTCATATGGAGAATATGTCTATCCTCTCATGTTGCCTTGAAGAGATGACAACTCTTCCATATAGTCTGGAGTATATGACAGACAATGCATGTTATATGAAGTTGATGACAATTCTTCTACGTAGTCTGGAGAAGATGAATTTACTTTCATATCATTTGAAAGAGGTGATAATCATTCCATGTCGTCTAGAGAATATGACATTCCATTAATGTCGTCTGGAGTATATGAAAATTCATCCATGTAGATTGGGAGAAGTATTTCAATTATGTTAGTCGATGGTCCATATTTAAAAATAATATTTTCTTAATATTACTAATATTTTCTTAATATTAATAATATTTTATCTTCGGTATATAAAAAAATTTCATTTCTAAGCGCCGATTGGTTTTGATGTTGAATGAGATAAATTCGCTGAAGACCGGTGTCGTATCATGTAGGCTAAGAGCCTGCGATTATAAACCCTGTTTTTAGGGTGATGATTCCCAGCTTGCAGAGTCTGTCTGTCTACTGGTTGATGGGTCCTTGCATTCAAACCCTTTCGTCGTTTGGAAGGATTTGTAATTTTCTCTTCATAGCGGTTACTGGGAACGTTCCATTTCTTGCTCCTCTTGTCCTCTTCCCATCTGACCTCGATTAGGGCTCGGGCCATGACCTGATCCATAGTGTAGCATCAGAATTTTGTTAGCTTCTTATAAAGTCCACTATCTGCTACTAACCCATTCCTGAAAACCTCAATAGTAGTCATATGGTGAAACGTACGACGTAGCCTTGTAGAGATTCTTCTTTCCGCTGCTGAATTACGTTGAGGTCGTCTGTGGTTTTCTCAAGTTTACAAGAGCTGGAAAAGTACTCCACAAAATTATCAGTTAGTTCCTGATACGACCCAATAATTCTGTAAGGTCGATTGATGAACCAATCCTCTACACATTCCAGCTTCTCATTGATTAGTAGCCAAATCAGTAGACATCATCTTGTATTTTTAATGGACCACATGGTCGTCCGGGTCTGTGGATCCATCATACAACTGTTGGGGTTTTGGGCGATGGGTGCAGCGGAAGCGCGGGTTCGGGCAAAATCGTATTTTAAAAACTTTTTCGAAATACATAATAATTTATTCAATATCTAATAAGAATAATTTTTTCATATTTCACCTAAAACTATTTATTCAATATCAAATATTGACATAAACAAGTTGAAAACTCGCGAAACTTTTACGAAAATCATTTTTCCGCAAAATTGCCTAAAATGTATTTTTGACTGAACCGACTACCCGACACTTATGGAAACTGCCCAGGTCAGATCCAATAGTGTTGGGGCAGTTCATGGGCTGCCATAACAGTGACGGATTCACTGTTTGCACAGCTGTCACCCGATTGGCTCAAAATCCACCCGATAACGTCGTTTTTGGCCATTTTCACTTATTTCAAGTCGGAAACACATTCCGAAAATTGTGCCAACTCCCAAAACACATCCATTACATTCATAAGACATCAAAATCATCACATAACTTCCAGTTTTACCATATCTGATCAGCAGGACCGAAAATTCCATTTCCATGCTTTAAATCCATTTTTACCAAGATTAATCTAATTAATCAAATACCAATCAAAGTCACCAAATATGAAACACTCAAGAACAATTATAGGTGCCATAAGAGTGGTCACAACACTCTAGAATAGAAACTCTATTGTCCAATAAAAAATTGAACAAATTGGATGCAAATTACATTAATTCCACCCAATTTCTACTTCACACATGCCTAATCTTCCATCTTCAACAACCATAAACAAAAAGCCCCAAAATTTCAGAATTTAAGGAACCCTATATCATATCTAACAACTCAAGAAACAAGAAACTAAATTTCTAAGCCAAGGGATTGAATGAAATACCTTTAATCCACTTGATTCCAAAGTTTTTTTTTCTTGATTTTCCTTAAATTCTTCATGGATTCATCAAAGAAACCCTATGACTATTGTTTTTGATGGCTCACGGCCATGGTTGAAAAGGGGTGAAGATGAAAATTTTTTTGCTTCTTAAAGAAGCCTTTGACTGACTTTAGGAAAGGGCATAAAAGGAATTTTGCATTTTTAATATTATTAAATTAATATAAGCTTTATGTCATCCAATCCAATTAGCACACATAAAACATATATCTGTTGGAGTTGGTGCTCAGAGCGCCAATTCCAGGTTGTATTTCTTTTGAATACTTCTGTAAAACATTATTATTATGAATAATATATGCAGTTTCTATAATATAATGTATCTTTTTTATATGGTAAAGACGTAATGACCTTAGAATGATTAATCATGGTACTGTTGAAAAAGCGTCGCAACTGACATTGAGTAGTATCATGACGTTGTCATTCTCAGACAGTTCCTGGTTAAGGCTTACACTACTTGGTCAGTATAGTAAACCCGTTGAGACCGGTACATGTCGTATACTGGAATATATAATTCCAATGGTTTCTCAATGAACCATTAGTCTTGGAGACTAGTATAGACGTGTGGGTGTTTATAGCATATAAACACTGAACGACTCACCGAAGATTCTTAATGGATGGTACACCAACGTCAATAAGAATCTTCTCGGGTTGAGTAGCATTTGTGATTCTTAGACATGAGATGCCATTGTGGGCACATGAGATATCTTCTACACTTAGATGGCAGTCACATCACCGATCTATTTAGATCAGACCTCCGCCTGTTCGTTGGGTGTAGATAGATCCTCAGGGTGTCCTATGTGTATCAAGATAGGATCCGTCAGTTCTGTGTACCAGAGCATAGGTAGTCCATATGATTAGCAATCAGATAAAACCATAGGCCCGTGGTAAAGTTTAGAAGCTAGTTCTAAACATTCTTTTAGAGATTGCTAATAAAATAGTCGACTGGATAATCCCCATAGAGATTTGACGTTTACATCTATATCTCTGGGATATATCCGGATACCTGTGACGGAGGAATTATACATTTTCCATGACCTCGACCTGTATGATTCAGCGAGTTTATCAGTGATCGTCATAATTTATGGGTGGATAAATTATGGACACGAAATTGGATTTCGTAACGGATATACCTGAATCTAGAGAGTCTTAATAATGAAATATACTCGTAGAGCACTAGAGCAACATTTATAAATAATATTGATTATTTATAAAGTCGTTTAAAGGTTAAACGCAAAATACATGCTAAAGGGACCCGATAGTCATTTGCTTAATTATTGTGTATTTATATTTAATACTTGATTAATTTAAATACACATTAATTAATAGTCAAATTGAGATATTTGACAAATATCATAAATGAATATATATATTTGATATTTAATGTAAATATTATATATATATTTAATATATTTGTAATTAATTAATTAATTAATTATTTAATTGTTAAATGATTAAATTAATTAAAATATAAATATCTTAACATTTGGATATTTGGATTAAATGATTTAGTTGCATTTGTTGACTTAATTAAAATATCTATAAAGTGTTTATTAGATATTTAACAAGTTAATGAAATTGAAATCAAATGAAATTGAAATTACATTTCCATATATATATGCTTGTGGATTTTGGCCAAGGCCTTTGTGTAACAAGTATATATTGTTTTCTTTTTCATTTGGTTTCTAACCTAATACACTTTCTAACCTAAACTCCATTAAAGAAAACAAAAGAAGCTAGAGAGGAAGAAATGAAAAACAAAGGAAAAGACTTGGATTTAGTAAGTTTTCTTAACTTGCTATTAGAGAGGAAATTGTTCCTTATGTTCTAGGCTACTTCTTGTGATGTTATCATGTTGTTCTTTTCTTTATTCTTTGTGTTTTTGATGAATGGAAGTTTGGTGAAAGTGTTGAGCATGTATAATGGTGGAAGCTTGTGACTAGTGTAGTTATAAGTATTCTTTTAAGTTTTTGGAAACTTTGTTGCTAATCTAGAGTTGTTGACCCACTCTTAGATGACCTAGATTTGATCTAGAGTTGTTTCATTGTGTTGAGACTTTGGTTGGATGGAAGAATGATGATTGAAGTAATTGATTTAACCAATTTGGTCTAATTTGTTCAATTTGAAGAAATTAAAAAATTAAGGTTTAAGACCTTGTCCAAATTTGGGACTTTTCATTCATGTTGTGTATAAGGATGTTTATATGATGCATATAAAGTTTTATGTTTATTGGATTACATCTTGAAAAAAATTAATTAATAAATTATTTAAATATTTAAAAATTAAATATTCAAATAATCAATTAATGTAATTATTATTATATATGTATTTTCATTTACAATAAATAACATATAAATATATTTATGGCATGTGTCAAAATCTCATTTGACAAATAATTAATGTGTATCTAATCGTATTATGTATCAAATATAAATACACAAAAAAATATTATCCGACAAAATCCCCTAAAGGCAATTGTTATCGTTTAACGATTAAACAATCCGAATTAACTCACTTAATCCGGTGAAGTATTATGAATAATCTGTATTATTCATATCGAGTTGCCCAAGTGCTCAACGAGTACACTTCATATTGTGGGACTCTCTAAGTTTAGGTCTATCCGTCACGAAATCTAATTTCGTGTCCATAATCCACCCAGTCATGGATCATGACGACAACGGATAATCTCGCTAAACTATACAAGCCAAGGTCATAGCATACGTATAATCCCTCTGTCACAGGCCATCCGTATTATACCAGGGATATAGATGAGAACGTCAAATCCGTTCGGTATAATACAATCGACTTTTCATTTATGATTTCTTAATAACACTCGGAATTGATTTCCGATGTTATACCATGACTATGGATTTACTAGATCATAAACATTTGCGGATGCATATGCCCTGTACATAGGACTGACGGATCATATCTTGATACGCACTGGATATCATGAGCATCAGTCCACACCCAACGAACCGGTGGAGGTCTGATCATGAATATATCTTTGACGTGACTGCCATCAAAGTGTGAAGGATAACTCATATATCCCACTGTGGTATCTCAAGTCAGAGGACTACTATGCTCACTCAACTCGAGAAGATTCATATTGACGTTGGTGTACCATCTATTAGGAAATCTTCAGTGAGTCGTTCCGTGTCTTATCAAATAAAAACCTACATGTCTATATGAGTCTTCCGAGACTCATGGTTCATTGGGATAAACCATCGGACCAAGTCACGATATACGACATGTACTGGTCTCAGCGAATCTCTACTAACCGACCCGTGTTAGTAAATCTTGACCAGGAACTTTATTTAAGGATATACATCTTATAGTGCGCTTCCCAATGTCAATTACAAACTATGTTGTAACTGCGCACTATATTGTAAATCCTAGGGTCTTTGTCTAATATACACTTATCACTGAACCAGATTCAGTTTCGATCTAATCGTAATCAGATAACTAATCATAATTAGATCGAATAAGCATATAAAAGACAAGGGTGCTACCAATAATTAGTAATATTTATGGAAAATAGAAATGATCGTATTTATGAATCAGACATAAATACGACCCATATTGGCACTCTGAGCACCGACCCTAACAATTTCTCCCACTTGCTCTATTGCCAATCCCCAGTATCATATACACATCTCAATGTGTATCACATACCGTGGCCCTTAAGAGCTCACCTTGCACTCAAGAGGTAGACAACAACAAGTAAGCCCGCTTTACAAATCGAGTCTGTCCAACAAACCCAACCGTTTTCCTTAACCAGCATCATTCATATTATGTAGAATCCAAATTCTATATCAATATGACTCAGACGCTATATTAGTTTTGCGTTATGACTGCTGAGTTGTCTAAGTACATATGGATCAAATTCAAAATACTATAAGACAACCGCAAACTCAAAACTAATATCAACACTTCTAATCATTAGGGTCACGATGCAACTTCATAAGTCAATACTTCAAAAGTTGCAACTGATTCCACTAGTTCAGTAGAATCAACATTGACACTCCCACTACATCTTTTCTGACTTTATATGACATAGACCATCTAATGTCATAATTAGAAACAAAACTAATCTGATCTTATGGTTGCTGACTAAATTCTCCATGTATGAGAAAATCGTTCTTAATATCTCAAAGATCACAAAGAACATGTTTCTAGAACCATCATATGGTCTGTAGCATATCAAAATAACTCGTAACAATTACGATTAAAATTATATCTATAATCGCACATAATATAGTATTCATTACGCCATCATCCTATGATGCATAAGTTTGACTAGACATTCCAATCAATCTATCTTTCGACAAAAGAATCATCATTTACGAAAGATGAATATTATATACATAAAAGACACGTTAACTGTCAAACAATTATACTAACTGTCATACAGATAGTCTTACTGTGTCCTTTATTATATCGTATCTAATATGCGACTAATGGAAGTATCTCACAAGTCTCTTAGTTTTATATCATACACAAAACTTTATATCAAATATATCAGAGGCTACTCCCACTGCTTACATGGAGAAAAGAAGACTTAAGATATATAATACTAGAAAGAAATTTTTACGCTCCCACTGACCCTATTGACAAATACGTATTCTCTATACTTCGATAAAACCAGACAATTTGACTGATATCAAAATCAGAGAACACGAATTTCTGAAAAACTTATCTGAGTCTACAATAGGCTCCATAAGTTAGTATATCAAACTGTGATTTCAACAGAATACAAACTCTAGGGCCATTCCAGAATGAACTTCTTCAAACAAAGAAACCGCAACAGTTCTCTTATTCAAAGAAACCATTCAAGAACACCATTTTGCATTCTTTAGCCAAAATACACAATTTAATATCAAAATTAACCAACAGATCCTTAATTGTCCAATCAGTGCGACAAGAGACAAGCTTCCTCAGAATCTATAATAAACTACTGAGTATAACCTACTCACTGTTATACTATAAAGGTCAAACCTTTATCGAGCTCACTTTGCTTTTGCTGCGCAAACAATTTGCACATTTTATGAACTATTTATAACGAAAGCTTAATCAAGTTTAAAACTTGATCGTCGTAAGCCATAAAAATCTTAGATCTATGGTTCAATGGTAAGTTCCAGAATTGATATCAAATATCGCTCCCACTATAAGTTATATGATAATTTTATTCGATAAGAAAACAACAGAATCATTAAGTATATTATACTTTGTAAATAACTCTGACATCCTATTGTACTTATATGGAAGTTGTCTAAGGCTCTTTTCATCTTATTAATTACGTAGTTCCATTATAGTTTATCATTCTCACATTTGACTTCACTAAGTCAAGTCCTCTCTGCAATCGTCAACATCCAATGTTAACATACTAAGTAATAAAATAATTTTATTACTCGGGATCGTAGAAAAGATATTATATTAAATAGAATAAAATATTCCATTAAATAGAATAAATGAAAAACTTTTCACTCCTACCTCTGAGGCACAAGTACTTTCAATTATATAACAATTATACAAAAGAAAGTCTCGAATCTCAAACTTTTCGAAATTTGAATTTTCTACTACACATATCATATATGTATCTGTAGAAGTAAATAGAACCTAAATTAAAGAGATGAATTAGTGTTAATGGAGCATAACCCTAAAAGCATCGAAACTAACTCGACAACACTCAATATCAACAAATCAAATCATATAATATTAGATAACTCCCACTGACCAATTCCATCAAAATGGAATTGCGGAAGTTTAATATTGAGTAAGAATCAAATTTATTAAATAACTTTAGAACTAATTACCGTAAATTCATACATTTGATCATATCAAATATCTTCGAACAATTCAAAGATTCGCAATGAATTTCTAAGGATATAGTTTTCAATACTGCAGATAGAATATCTTTGAACTATTCAAAATATTCTATCCGAGTTTCATTAGAAACATATTGCCAGTTCTTGAAAAATTCAAGACATTCAACATGTTCTCTAGTAGAAACACGTAACTAAGTCATGACAATTCATTAACTAAGTTACGAAGCAAAGAAAACTCTACAAGGCAATTTCTAATTCATTAAACTACACACATCCAATGTATTAGTTTAATAATTCGGTGGTCCAATGACAATCATTGGTTAAATGAGATTTAATCATTTCCTGAATACAATATTCATTAAATGTATCAGACCATATTTTACCATAAGGAACAAGCATCCAATGCTTTTACGATAAAATCTCATAAAACACGGTTCTAAGTTATTTAGATTACCCAATATTTTTCTTAATGTTCATCTTTTATCAATGACACTACTAGTCATATTAAAATATGTAACAACTGTTTATAAAAAACAAGTAACTATCCAATAGTCACAAATTCTGATATCAAATATCAAACAGTTATTAAATATTATTTTAATTAACTAGACGGGAGATCCGGTATCCAATACCTACAGTTGTCGTTGATGAGTGGTAAAACTATCACTATTTCCCACTCATTTAACCTAATATTTTGTATAGTTTCTTGAGATTTGTGAATATTTTGATGTGTTTTGTGTTATTTTGTAGATAAATAAAGTTTCAGGACATTCTGGAGGTGATTTGGAGCAAAACAGTGAAAATTGGAAAAATGGGCATTTTGGTAATTTGGGCGCGTCACGACACCTAACGTGCACCAAGTCATGCTAATGTGTGTCGGGTCAACGGGTCAGAATTTGAGAAGTTTGACTTTGCTAACGTGCGTTGTGCCACGTGTCATCATCCTACGGTGCCGACAATCACCATTGCCACGTGTCACTCCATGTCATTGTCCACATCATCAGTTGACCAAGTCAACATGACACCTCACTGCCACATCATCATCAACCAATCATGAAGTGCCACGTGTCGCAATCATATGGTGCCGACAGTCGCCATCGCCACGTCAGCATAATAATTGAGTTGTTAGCCGCCTCGTCACGTATCGCCTTATCTTCTTATCCGGATTGCCACGTGTCAAGCCCTTAGTAAGCCACGCCAAAAGAAGCTGGCGTCGTGACGCCAAAGGCCTTGGCGTCGCGACGCTGGAAGCCTACCGGGGTCTATAAATTGAGCTCGAGATTTCAGTTTCAGTTGTATCATTCTCTCTCATTTCTTTGATGTAAATAGGGAGTCTCTCTCTCTAGTTTCTTTAATTTAAGTTTTGTAATTAAATTTTAATTACGTTTTGTAATAATAGTAATTTACTTTCTTTATTTTTACAGTTTTTACTATTTACCCTGAGGAGGTAACTTCCCCATGCTAGGGTGAAAGGTAATTCTTTTACTATTGCTATTTAGATTAATCTCCCTTTAATATAATATATAAACTATTTAAAATTTGACTTAAAAAGGATACCGCCAGATTGGTCGGTTGGTAATTCATTTTAATCTGGTTTAAACCTGACTAATAAAGGATACCGCCAGATTGGTCGGTTGGTAATTTAATTTTGGTTCCGCCTATATGGCAGGTTAATTTTGTTCCGCCTTTATGGCTGGTTTATTTTGGTTCCATATTTATGGTTGGATTATGGACAAATATTACCGCCTTAATGGCTAGTTGGACTTAATTTGATTTAATCAGGTTACCGCCTATATGGCTGGTTGGGAAAATTATCACAAGTATATATATTATATTATGAGAGATATCTAAATAGTAAATAGTATAAGTTAATTCCTTTTACCTTAGCATTTTATTTTATTGCATTTATCTTTCAGCATTTACTTTTTAGTAATTTTATTTTATGTCTTTTATGTTTTTACCAGCCCTAGCTATGAGTTGTAACTAAGTTAGTTATCTAGAGTTGTGATGAAATCTAATATCACCGGTTTATAAGGGGTTAAATTATAGTTTGGGTAATATAAAGATTTATTTATTGAGTCTTAATCTTAATGCTTTTTATTAACTGGCTACTAATAAAATTGACTAGGTAAACTTAAAATGAACTAGACATAAAGATTTTAAGTTTAAGACCTTAGACTTAATAGCCCACGATCTTCCTTGAGGATAGATAACCCTTTAATATATTTCCTTACAAGATAGGAATATACATGTCGGGCGGGGTAGCCAAATTGGAACTTAATCTTAATGAATCTAGGTAATTTGGTTGACATAGACATATGGTTCAATTGGATTATACTAGGTATTTGTAATTGACCATCGGAAGAGGCTTTTACATAATTTAGTGTTCCAGGTTAATAAATCAATATATTACCCAACTATAAGATAACCACTTCATCTTTAAATAATATTGGAAGAAATCACAACCCTAGATAGTTTTTAATATTGAATTTTCTTAAAACCCACTTTTGACAAATTTTATTACTTGTTTTTAAATTTAGAATCGTCACAATTTCAAATCAATCAAACAACCTGTTAGATACTAGTAATCATTTGACCTCATAAAATTAATAGCTTAGGTATTAAGTCCTCGTGGGATCGATACTTTTTATACTACTTGAACGATACGTACGCTTGCGTTATACGTGTGTGTTTACGCCGGTCAATCGTGTTATGAGAATCAAAATTCTTTATACATAACTATACATATCTCATTTCTTAAGCTTTATAATTTGCGTTCAATTATTCACAACAATTGCAAATGATTGATTAGCAAACTATGTCAGACACGTGACTTCTAAAAGTCACTAAAAGCAAAGAAAGGTCATTAAAAGATAAACATATACTAATGAGATTTTTCTTAATGCTAGTTAAGAATCTCGAGAGATGAACTATTCAAGTCAATTCTTTCTGCATAAGAACAATTCTTTCTAGAATAATATCCTAAAACAGATATCTATTTAGATTACCTAATCGTGACTTAGAAAATAAGTCACAAACCATCTTGATTTTCAAGAAAATCGGAACAACAGTTCCCGATGGTTTTAACTAATCTAACTATATCTAAGTCTACTGTCTTTCTAGAACCTACCTTAGAATTACTTAACCATAAGTAAAGTCAAAAAATCTATTCAGGTAATAGGCATACAATGGATTAAAAGCATAATTCTATAAACAATATAAAATAAAAGGAAAACGAAACATAATTTTCCATAAAATTACCCATTGCTTAAGTTATAGATTTTAAAACTCAGCAGTGTCTCCCACTACTTTACGTAATACCGTAATCCCCAACGGAGAACGAGAATTCAATAATTAAATCGAATTTCATAGTGATAGTAGGATCCCATGAATATATTTCGACTCACAGCTTTGACACGTTCTCACCTACATATATTCATTAGGTAGACAACTCATTGTCAATCACTCACCAGTGACTCCTGGTTTTTGTCATGACCGTTTCTCGCTATAATAGCTTTGGCACGTCCACATGGAGGTGTATCAAGGCTACACTTGTCAATGACAAACTCAAACTACTGATGTAGTCATGATAGCTTTGGCATGTTCAGGATTTCCACTTTCACTTGAATTTGTCTCTTATCATATAAGTTCTACCGGCGCAAATGAACTACCACCAGCCATAACTGCACAGCTTTGGCACGATACAACTACAGCATCAGGAAATCATTTGCATCCGTACTGACAAGGCGAACCAAGAAACATGTATCCAATACACGTTACTTTACAACCATATTTAAAACACGAGGATTTTCCTATGGAAGCTTTACTCTACATCAAATGCAGAATTTTAATCTAAATCATTTTATAAATAATTCAATTCTACCTATAGAAAATATAACTTAATTTAACTATTAAATTTGAGTTACATCTTTGTTAGCGTAGTATCAAAAAGTCTAGAAATATATTTAGATTCTAAGCATGTGCGAACATTAAAATTGGATTATATATCAAATATAAAGCATGAATAATGTAATGGATGAAGCATAAGACCCACTCTGATACCATTTTTGTTGGAGTTTTGGGCGATAGGAGTAGTGGAAGCGCGGGTTCGGGCGAAATAGTATTTTAAAATTTTTTTCAAAATACTGAATAATTTATTCAATATCTAATAAGAATAATTTATTCATATTTCTCCTAAACCTATTTATTCAATATCAAATATTGACATAAACAAGTTGAAAACTCGCGAAACTTTTACGAAAACCGTTTTTCCGTAAAATCGCCTACAACGCGTTTTTGACTGAACCGACTACCCGACACTTATGGAAACTTCCCAGGTCAGATCCAATAGTGTTGGGACAGTTCAAGGGCTGCTCGAATAGTGACAGATTCATTGTTTGCATAGTCATCACCCGGTTGGCTAAAAATCCACCCAGTAACGCCGTTTTTTTTACCATTTTCGCTTATTTCAAGTCGGAAACACTTTCCAAAAATTGTGCCAACTCCCAAAACACATCCATTACATTCATAAGACATCAAAATCATCACATAACTTCCAGTTTTACCAGATCTGATCAGCAGAATCGAAAATGTCATTTTCATGCTTTAAATCCATTTTTACCAAGATTAATCTAATTAATCAAATATCAATCAAAGTCACCAATTATGAAATACTCAAGAACAATTCTAGGTGCCATAAGAGTGGTCACAACACTCTAGAATAGCAACTTTACTGTCCAACAATAATTTGAATAAATTGAATGCAAATTACATTAATTCCACCCAATTTCTACTTCAAACATGCCTAATCTTCCACCTCCAACAATGACAAAAAAAGCCCCAAAATTTCAGAATTTAAGGAACCCTAGATCATATCTAACAACTCAAGAAACAAGAAACTAAATTTCTAAGCCAATGGATTGAATGAATACCTTTAATCCACTTGATTCCAAAGCTTTTTTCTTGATTTTCCATAAATTCTTCATGGATTCATCAAAGAAACCCTAGGAAATTTTGTTTTTGATGGCTCACGGCCATGATTGAAAAGTGGTGAAGATGACAAAAATTTTGCTTCTTAAAGAAGCCTTTGACCGACTTTAGGAAATGACATAAAAGGAATTTTGCATTTTTAATCTTATTAAATTAATATAAGGTTATGTCATCCAATCCAATTAGCACACATAAAACATATATCAAATCATGCCATATCATCCAATAATAATTGGACAAATTAATCATAACATTTATGAAAACATTTAATTAATAAATTATTTAAATATTTAAAAAATAAATATTCAAATAATCAATTAATGTAATTATTATTATATATGTATTTTTATTTACAATAAATAACAAATACATAAATTTATGGCATGTGTCAAAATCTCATTTGACAAATAATTAATGTGTATCTAATCGTATTATGTATCAAATACAAATACAAAAAAAAATTTGTATCGGAAAAAATCCCCTAAAGGAATGTGTTATCATTTAACGATTAAACAATCCGAATTAACTCACTTAATCTGGTGAAATATTATGAATAATTCGTATTATTCATATCGAGTTACCCAAGTACTCAACGAGTACACTTCATATTGTGAGACTCTCTAAGTTTAGGTCTATCCGTCACGAAATCCAATTTCGTGTCCATAATACACCTACTCATGGATTATGACGACCACTGATAATCTCGCTAAAATATGCAAGCCAAGGTCATAGCATACGTATAATCCCTCCGTCACAGGCCATCCGTATTATACCTGAGATATAGATGAGAATGTCAAATCCGTTCGGTACAATACCATCGACTTTTCATTTATGATTTCTAAATAACACTCGGAATTGATTTCTGATGTTATACAACGACCATTGATTTACTAGATCGTAATCATGTGCGGATGCCTATGCCCTGTAGATAGGACTGACGGATCATATCTTGATACGCACTGGATATCATGAGCATCAGTCCACACTAACGAACATGCGGAGGTCTGATCATGAATAGATCGTTGACGTGACTGCCATCAAAGTGTGGAGGATAACTTATATATCCCACTGTGGTATCTCAAGTCAGAGGACCACTATGCTCACTCAACTCGAGAAGATTCCTATTGACGTTGGTGTACCATCTATTAGGAAATCTTCAGTGAGTCGTTCAGTGTCTTATCAAATAAAAACCTACATGTCTATACGAGTCTCTCGAGACTCATGGTTCATTGGGATAAACCATCGGACCAAGTCACGATATATGACATGTACTGGTCTCAGCGGATCTCTACTAACCGACCCGTGTTAGTAAATCTTGACCAGAAACTTTATTTAAGGATATATATCTCATAACACGCTTCCCAATGTCAATTACAAACTACGTTGTAACTGCGCACTATATTGTAAATCATAGGGTCTTTGTCTAATATACATTTATCACTGAACAAGATTCAGTTTCGATCTAATCGTAATCGGATAACTAATCATAATTAGATCGAATAAGCGTATAAAAGACAAAGGTGCTACCAATAATTAGTAATATTTATGGAAAATAGAAATGCTCGTATTTATGAATCAGACATAAATACGATCCGGATTGACACTCTAAGCACCAACCATAACTACAACTTCATATCTGATGTGCTAAACTTTCGTGGTAGTTCGATGGCAGTGATGTATCCCAAAAAATGAGTATCTAGGATCGTGCCGGCTCAGCTTTTTCTCCCTGGTAGTCTGACACCAGATAGGTTAGAAAGAATTGAATCTTTGAACTCCTGCATTTCATTACGCATGGTGGATGCAACTTTCCGTGCTTGGTTGGTTGGGGAGATATGTTGACTTCTTTCTTAATTTTGTGGATGGTTATCTGATGGCGGATTGTCACTTGCCACATTATTGAATACCCCAAAGAGATTAGTTGGGATTGTAGGATTACTGGGATAGTCTAGAATATCGCGGTGTTAGGAGGTTGAAGAGATTTGCTCCAACTATTTTTGGAGGTTCGTATTGGAGCTTCATATGGCCTAGTTTTCCTCCTCTAAAACTCGTAACTGTTTTTGGAGAATGTCCAATTGAGCGGCTACAGGGTCTGGTGTTTTCTCGCTTTTTGAAGCCATAAGTAGCTATGTTTGTAAGGACCGTAGAATGAGAGATCTTTACTTGCAAGGAATCGCCAAGGGTCCACGGTGGGCGCTAAATTATGGATGTTGGTTTTCACCCGAGGTCCACAATCGAGAATTCTTAGGATTAGTGCACTAGCGATCCTGTAAGACAAAGGTAGAGTGAGCAGGGAGTTCCTACCTACAAATGTGGTGGGTGCCGTAGGCAATTCGACACTCAAGTCAGTAGTTAAGACGAGTGAAAAGTAATGGAGGAGCAGGGTTCAGGGTTACCTTGACCTCCGTATACTGCCGTGAGGGCGGTGAGCCAGTGTTTAGAGGATGATCTCTTTCCGAGAGCTTAAGTATCAGAGCTTCAAAAACCTTTTTTCCCATTCTGAATTGTGGCCCCTTTTATAGGCTATCAAGATATGAGTTTGATTAATACAGTAAATGCTTAACCCTTTAGTGTCCAAAATGGCCAATCACGTGGGGTTATTAATCATAAGAAATATGTTTTTTAGTTTGGTAATTGGTAAGTCTAAAGGTTGTTTGGTAGGCCTCTCCTTTGTGCGTGGGCCTTGGCCTAAGAATTTGGCTGTTTGTAGGTGTTGGGCTTTAGATAAGAATAGTTTAGTCTCATTGGCCATATATTGTTAGGTATTTTGGTTTAAAATGATATTGGGCTCGAGGTGAATAGATGATTTTACCCTTGACCCAAATTTTATTGTACACTCTAAACACTTGTTGCACTAATTTTGTTTGTTTCTTGACTAAACGCAAACGTAATAAAATAAAAGGTAAACACTCGAAAAAATTTAAGAATTAAGTTTTTGAATCAATTTTATTAATCAAAATCTCAAGTAATAATGAGCATTTAAGAACCTGCTGGGCAAGATATGTTATTTATCACCTTTAACACGCATTATTTAATAAAAATCATCAAATAGAACCATACAAATTATAAATTTAACACAAATACAAGAGTTAGAAAAATCTAGAAAATATTATGTAGAAGATGATAAACTTAAACCAAGTTGAGAAAAGTCTTTGTCCTTAAGAACTTACTAGCCCCGCCTTGATGCACTTCGGATCTCTTGTGGCTAACTTTCTCCCGAGATACTTGACCGCTTCTTATAAAAGGGACATTCCTTTCTTCAAGAACTTGAAATATAAGGACTATGTAAATTCTCTTTTATATGTGAAGACCTTAAACTCTCTAATATGCCAAAAGGTAAGTGAAGAAGAAGATAAATGTGAATTTTTAGAATGAATGTAAATGAAGAACCCAATGACCTTTTTTTTAATAAACATGGAGGGTTGACTTTATAAAGGTACACTTATGTCAAAATATATGTTCATTTATGAGTCATAACCCTCCAAGGAAACCTTTCAACCCTAAGAGTTATGTCATTTCTTATTAAGGAACATATCATTTTCAAGGAACCCTCTAAACCCAAGGGTTAAGTTCTTTCATTATGTATATATATACACATTTATATATATTTAGAAAATTTTCTTACAATCCCTCATAATATTCTATATATCAATACAGACATAAATAAAACAGTCCTGGTAGTTATACAAAATATTGTCCTCAAAGATTGCTCAGTAGTGAAAACAAATAACTTTTAAATACCCAAACACAATTCAAATCTAAATTCTTGAATAAATTATCTAAATCAGACTCGTGTGTGAAGGTTTGGTCACAGCTCGAATCTTAAGAAGGCCAACTCAATGATTTCGTCTCAATAATTGAGATCCGATATGTCATACCAACCTAGATGTCTCAAAAAATTCTCTTAATTTGCCCATTAAGCTCGATATGGTATGACTTCTCTTTTTCTTTATCTTTTGATTCACATACCCTTTAAGATATCATTTTTCCTCATGATGGTCCTAACACTCGCCCATGGGTGACTTCACGCTTATTGGTTATAGATGGTTTATTTTTTAAGGATATTTTTTATATTCTTCAGGTTTTTTCAAAAGATCTTTTTTTATGCTCTAGCCATACTATATATCATAAATTATTGCAAACAGAGACTAATATCTAAGTAAACGGCCATTCATTGTCAAATAATTTTATCAACTAGTCACTTTGCCAACTTCTTAGGTTCTTACTGCTAGAAACATACTTTTAAGTATATACGAGTCTAACCTATATCACCTACTCAAAACATTGGATAAAAGTCAATTGGACGCTTATCGTTTCTAAAGTTTCATCTTAAAACAAACAACTAACCATTAGACTATGCTTTACTAAAAATAAATTTTTTTAAAGATTTTTTGTGATTTTTTCCATCTTTTTAATAAATAGTATGACTAACACTAACATACACATACACCCCCAAACTTAAAATTTGCATTGTCCTCAATGTAAAAGAAACGTAAAGAAAATGAGAGAGGAACAACGTGCATGGACTTGATCTGGTTCCTGCTGGTTGTAATTTTATTGCGCGGGCTGTGTGGGTTGTGCTAGCACTTGCATAGATAAATATGCAAACTATTAAACATACAAATAACACACAATAAAAATAGAAGTAAAGTAAATACAATAATAAAAAAAATAAATACGTAGGTTGCTCCCCGCTAGCACTAAGTTTAACGTCTTCAGTCAGATGTTCTCTGAAGATATTCCTTCAATGAGGCTTCAATGTGGCTTTACATGTCCTAGATCAGACAATGCCATGTGTATTTATCCTTAAGAGATCTTGAATGGAAGATTAGATCATCATGAGGTCTAGTATGATGCTTGACTTGGAATGATAGTATCACTTTGTCAAGCTTATGGGTGGTATCAATAATGCTAGCTTCCCCATATTGTGATGTGTCCTTTTGTGTCATGAGATTTTCAATATGCTCCGACAACTGCTCGTTTCACTCCTTATTCCACCACTTAGTCATAGATGCATTTTAGAATTTCTTCTTATAGCTTTTTATCAGACATATGCCCAATGCATGCTCTAAGATTTTGACAAGACTCCTCAGTCTCTATATATAGTTATGCCTCTCTCTCTATTACGTTATACTTGTGAGTCTCTTGATTCCATTGGTTTTCTTCAATGACATATGAAAATGTCCATTGAGGTATGTTTCTCTGGTTATTGGCTAGTTATCTCAATTGGTCTTCCAATGCTTTCAAAGACATTGTTTGACTTTGGAAGAGGGCATCATATTTAGCTTTATGTTTCTTGAACATGTCAACAATCATTTCCTCCACGGATGGCTCTGGTTTTTGAGGAAATTCTTGGGCTTATGGTGGATAAAAAGGATATAATGGTTCAGTGAGATATACATGACCTTCATTGTTATGTCACAGAAAATTCTGATGGTTTTGCCATCTTAGATTATAGTTGAACGTGAAATGATCACTACGGTGGTTATCCCCACATATCTCACATCTCATCATCATGTTCTGAAAGGCTTGAGCAAATGTTGCGTTACTTCGCTCCGACATCCACTTAAAAGTGTTGGCTTGGACAACAAGTCTCAGAAAATCTGATTGTGTCTCATCAACATGGGGTATAACATCACCTCTTATAACTCTTAATGTCTTCATCGTCCAATGGTACTCCATTGCTTCGACCACATGAACAAAGAAAAATAAAAAAGAAAGATGAGGGGTGTTTAGCTAAGCAAGTAGAGTGTTGTCCTAATATTAATAAAGAAAAATAAATTAAGTCCCCGGTAATGACATCAAAAACTTGATCGCGATTTTATATATCTAGCACGCAAGTGCACATATCGCTTAAGTAATACAATGACTATTAATTTGATGTCGAACCCATATGAACTTAATATTTCTCTTATTAATACCAAGACTAATCTACTTAACAACTTAAACTAAACTATTGAGAATGGAATTATATTTAATCAAATATACTAAAATTAAACAAATAACAAATGTTGGATAATCTTATAGATAAAAGAACCTAGGGGGTGTAACTTTACCTAAGCATGCGCGCAATAGGTTCATGCATTTTTCATTCAGTTGGGTTGTTGTTATTAATTATTAACCTAGAACACTATATTATTCACAAGTCTCTTTCGATGGTTAGGTGAAAATATTCAGAATAAATCAATTAACTATATGTCTATATTAATTAAATTAAACCAAATTTATTAAGCCCAAGTTCTGAAAGTGGCTACGCATGCCCTTTAGGTATATGTCTACCTTTCAAGGAAATCTATTCAACGTAGAAATCATACGTTGTTATTCCCACGGCTAAGCAAAATTTCCTCTGTCAAGTTCCTAAGGATTTACCAAGATTATTCTATTGTTGGCCAAACAATTAAAAATAAACATCAAAGTACATAAATTAATAAATAATAAATAACAATTCCAAAAAAATAAAAATATATAAATAAATTAATTAAACATGCCTGGATCCATTACAACCCTAGATTTAGTGAAATAGCTAATCATGATAAAAAAAAATAAATACAAGCTAATCATTAATTATTACAAAGAAAGAGCTCATAAAAATAAATTTAGAGAGAAAATGGTAAAAAAGAAACTCTTGTTTGCAGTCTTCGACTTCAAATTCCAACTTATATCGATGCACTCATTTTTTCCTTACTCTAGGCGTTCTTCTATGTTCTTGCAGGCTCCAAAATATGTTAGCATGCTTTCTTTTTTAGGTTTTGGGACGAATTTGTACTTAAATAAGAGGTTCAAAGGTGTTTCCTACTTAAAAATCATATTTAAGGCGAATTAGGGTTGAAATTGTTGTGTCGCGTCACGCGCAATAATGATTAGCTTGTGTATCGCCCAACATTTGAGGGGTCGCGACGCTTAATAGGCAGCGTCTCGATGTGCCCAGTTTCAAATATTGGTTACTTTTTTATCATTAGCGCGTAATAATGATTAGCTTGTGTAAGACACGCGTTTTGACTCCGAATTTTCCCCGACTTGCTCTGTATCTTGTCGTTTTATCTTTAATTAATTCCATTGAGTCATGATATTATTTTGACCTGTAAAAATACACCCAAAACATATCAAAGCGTTTATAAACCCCGAGATCACCCAAAATATTAAGATAGAGGGGAGGAAAAATATGAAGATATTAACCGCTCATCAACATTTTAAAATCTTTCTAATAAAATCCAAATAACCATCAATGAATAACTCATAACTTAAATGTCTATAAAATAAATTAGATTATTTCGACTTGTTATATCGAGGTTATCATCTAAGTGAATTTTCAAAATATGACCACATATCGATTAATTTTGCTTTCATTGAATAGCCTCATTTAGAAATAATTCTTGGGTCCATCCTTAGGAGAGAGAGAGAATAGGATCAACAAATTCAAACAAAAATAAAACAATATAAGATATGACACATTCACAAGTCAGCATCAAATAATGTTATAAGATGGGATTGTTACCAAATGTTAGCTCATAATAATTAATTATTCACACATAATACTAATTATTGATGGAGATTTATGCAACTAAGATATCCAAACAGTTCGACAAGGGCAAAGAGGGAACTTCCACTTTTGGAGAATCAGACGGCCAGATGTATAGGTCCGTTCTCAGACAGTACGAGAATCCGAGCACCACTTCCTCAGATCTGGCGCAGATTTCATGGGCCGACAACATCAGAATCGAGGCCGACCACTTCGGACCGACGGCTCGGTTTGATGTTATTTTACCTCCTGGAACAAGTTGACGAGTTCGGATATTTCGGGTCAGGCCGGGAGCAGTTTTGAAGCTCGGCAGGTCACTTGGCCGACCTCTTGAAGACCGACGTGGGATCAGAGTAGTTGGTTTTTTCCCTCCAAAATCAACTTGTACATTCGAAATCTAACAGGCTCTCATCATTAATGAAAAGGCATGACAGTGTACTTTTACGGCGTGATGTGACGGGAAATCAGAGGGTATGCTTTGCTTTCGGCGATGACAGATTGGGGAAGAGAGCTTGTCAAATCACCGGAAACCCGCAAACCTGCAGTGCTGACGTCACAAAGATACGGGAACAGTATTGTATATCTATTAGTATATAAGGGGAGCGTGATCTCATTTGTAGGTTTTTTTGGAAAAACTTTTAATGGATTACTACTTGTAAGAAATGCACAAAACAACCAACAGCTCGGTTACTATTAGACCTGCCCCTAAACAGGTCGGTCCAGCTAGTTTCAGTAATAAAATAACCACATCTACTTTGTGTCTGTGGACGTAGGCTGGATTAGTTTCGCCAAACCATATTAAACGCTCTTTGTCGATTTTTTGTGTTTGTCTTGTCTTTTGCCAAATTTACCTTTGGTCTCCCCATAACCAAACAAATTCAAGGTTGAATGAGGATTGTCTCGGGAAGGTTATCTCAAAACTACCTCTGTGACGAAAATCATCCGTCAATACTAATTTTTTGGCAAAACTATGACTTACGTGTATGATCTTTGTTCATAAAAAATAAATAAAAACTTTAATAATTGCATTTCGCTTTCAAAAGAAATTTGTATAAGATTTTGTTTGTCTCCATTAGGATGACGATTGAGTAGGACGTTGTTTGTCTCCAATATTCTTTTGCACGTATAGAAAAAATCTGTTATATGAAGATTTAACACTATTTGTTTTCATACATTCCGTTTGTTCTCTACCAAAAATAATAATGGCATCTCCTCCCCTTGCTAATCTGAATGAAGATCAGCTCCGCAGGCTTGGTAAGTTAATTTACTATCAAGAAGTAGAGGCCATAAAAGACATTAAATTCGAATCCGAATCCGAACTCGCAAAATACCTCCGAGATTGCAAATCCGGGTACCAAAATGTGTTGGCCATTTTGGATTCTAGTGTTGATCTAAAAGAAAAGTATAAAGACGACGAGACCAAGGCTCCAATTGCGCATAACTTCGCTACTTATATGATAAAGGGAGTCAGCACATCATTGCAGTGCATCCGGAGTTTTAAAGTGAGGATGGACTATTTAGGGAAAATTAGGGCGCATTCGTACGGTATTTGGGAAGCATTGGAAAAGCTGGACCGTACGAATGTGACCAATGTTGCACGTCTGGCCAAGGAAGCGTACCAGTACAATCGAGCTATGTTGAAGTATAACAGCAGGTATCAAGGCCTTCTATCGAAATTGGGTTCGTGGCTCACGGAACACGACTACAAGTTTGAGGAACTCGTTCAAAGGTATATTTTTTATTTTATGATTCGGCCCTTGTATAATTAAATAATATTCGTAAATGCATTCATGCCCTTCAATTTTGTGCAAAAAGATGAGCATGTACTCAGTATTCATCGTATGGCAGGTACCAAAGGTTGCTTAACTTTAGTGGCGCATTCAAAGACCTTGATGATGTTAGAAAATTAAAGGTAACGTCGGTGGTGTTCGTTGTTAAGAACTTGCCAAGTAATTCATTCTTTGTTTTACTTGCTATATATGTTATGCATACAAATTAATGTTCGTAGGTTTATAACAAAATAATTGAGGAGGCCGGTTTTGGGGAAGCCAAAATGACAGAGGTTGAGACAATGCTTGGAGGGGCTGGGACAGCAGTGTTGCTTTTCACTGCAGGGGCGATTGTGTGGGACATATTTACATCCGACCACAAGCTTCAAACGGCAGTAGAAGATACTGTGAAGGTTCTATCATCAATTGGTGGTAGTATGATCGGAGAACTTATCGGAACAACCTTGTCGATTGAGTTGGTTGGTATCATGGAGGTATCGCCAGTGGTCTTGGGGGTGGCCGGATTTGCTGCGGGCATAATAGCCGGTTATATTCTATGTGAGATAGGAATGGATATTGTTCATTTGATTTTTGGGTCAGGTGGCAGCAACCCCACCCCGACCCCGACCCCGACCCCCACTCCTCCCCCACGTGCCTTGTCCACAGTTGGACATCGATGCTACCATGTACAGCTGCCAGATGGCCAGGCTCTGGCTCGTCAGATTGCCCATGAGGTCAATTGACCCTCCTTATCTACCAACCACTATTGTACCTCTATCGCTGTATATAAAAATAATAATAAATAAAGCATCAAAACCTCGAGAAAATTTACAATGCAATAGTGATATGACGTCATTCATGTAACAAGCCAATCATCAATTGACACGCATGCTAAAAAAATTTAAAAAACAACTAAAAAATAGGTATTAAATTATACATGTCATTTTCTCAACAGAAAAAAAAAATGACCTACGTCTAACATCTATATATTTTATATATATGTGTGTTAAATATTTGTAAGCATCTCAATCACATGACGTGTCAACTCAATATTAAATTATAAAATTAAATTAATAAATATATTAAATAAAAAACATATTACAATAAAATAACACATTATAATTTTATAATAACTCTATTATAATAAGAAAACATATTATACTATTATATTAAACTAAGAAACACTATTTAATTATAAAATTAAATTAATAAATGACTGGCGTAATCACACGCGTATAACGCAAGCGCACGTATCATTCAAGTAGTATAAAAATATCGATCTCACGATGACTTAATTCCTACTGTTGTTACAAATTATCGAATCTATTTATTTGCAAGTATCTAATTAAGGGAGAAGAAAATGATTGCGTGATTGGTTGTTTGAATGTGAATTTGCTAAATAAATAAATACACAAAAGAAAATACTAAGGAAAATAAACAAAATACACAAATATCTAAGGTTATGATTCCATACAATATTATTCTAATGATGAATTGAATTTCTTATATATGTGAAATAAATTAATTTGCTAACCTGGAACACGAAGATATGCAAAAGCCTATTCCGACGGTCAATTGCAAACACCCAAAGTAACCCAATTAATCATATTGTTATGTTAAACAAGTTACCTGAATTCATTAAGTTCAAGTTCCAATTATGGATACCCACGTCCGATAGGTATATTCGTATCCTGTAAGGAAATCTATTAAATGGTTATCTATCCTCAATGAAGATCGTGAGCTATTGAATCTAAGGCTGAAACCTAAAATCCCTTTTCCAAGTTCATTTTAAGTTTACCACATCAATCTTATTGGTGATCAGGCAACAAGAAGCATTAGACTTAAGATTCAATAAACAAACTAAAGTATTACCCAAATTAAATTAAATCAATTATTAAGCATGTGAATATTATGTTTCATCACTTCCCTAGAATAAAAATAAAATACTGGGGTTATGGGATCCAATTTTACTATTTCTAATTTAGAAATATCCCTTATTATAATTTAGAAATTATCAGTGATATTACCAACCGACCATAAAAACGGTGTTATTATTTATCCATAAATCAGCCATATAGGCGGTAATCATCTGTCACATAAAGACAGGTCATATAGGCGGTGTCACATTATGTCAAATAAATAAAATCAGTCATTAAGGCAGTATAACCTTTAGTTCATATTATTAAATTATAATTTCCATATTATAATTATAGGAGATTAATCTAAACTTAAAATAATAAAAACTTCACCCTTCCCCCAGCAGAAATTTAACTACTAAACATAAAAGAAAATAAAAGAAAATAAACTACTAATATCACTGAAAATAAAAATGCATAAATTAAAATACTGAAATTAAATACAAACAAGATGCAATCCTTAAATTCCTTACAAAAACCTAAGAAAGCATGCGAATTACAAATGAAATGGCTTGGTATTTATAGGAAAATCTAAAGGCTTCCACCAATTTCTCCACTAATTGTTCCACCAAACATGGAACCAAACATGACATCAACATGGCACTAAATCCTCCACCAAACATGCAAGTTTGATAATTTTTATCTTTTATTTATTTTTTATTTTTTTTGCTTTGGAAATGATTTTAATAATTACACATAACACACTTACAGAAGTTTCATCAATTTTGGTAATGCAATCTTCAGAATTCAAAATTATTTTGTTCTTAAAAGTTGTAGATCTTTGAGTCGTCTTTAATCTGAAACTTGAATCACCTCAATCCGATATCGGAGTAAAAACTTATGGTCAAAATACGATAAATGCGTAAAGTTAGAATTTCCGAAATTGTACTTCGTCATTTCAAGTTTCCAATCTCCAAAATCAAAATATCAAGTCCCGTTTTTGCCCTTATTTATTCCACATTTCGTCCTAAATGATTCCATTGAGTCCCAATTTTATGTTATAACAAAAAAATATTATAATATCCTATTAAAATAAAAAATACTATTAAATTATAAAATTAAATTAATAAATATATTACAATAAAAACCCTATTACAGTAAAATGTATATTGTAAATTTATAAGAACTATATTATTGTAACATCCCGGATCATTTTAGCGTGATTGCGTAGAATTAATTTCGTTTGTGTAGCCGTATCCGAATGCGAGGTTTATTTTTTTTAGTAAAATGAGAACATTTTCATGAAATTAATTGTAATTCTATATTGGATTAATTTTGAGGGGTTAAATTGAAATTTATCAATTAGTCTATATATATATATATATATATATGTGTGTGTGTGTATATATCTAGACTTTTCTACACATCCACTTAATTAATATACACACAAGTATAAATAAACCCTAGAAGATTCTACACACATACATCTAATTAATATACACATACTCACACATGCTCACACACGCACACATTAAACACACACACGTTCACAGCACACACAGACACGAAAGAAGCAAAACAAAAAGAGGAGAGAAGGGAGAAGAGATGGAGAGACCGAGAAAATAGAGAAGAAGATGAGAAGAGAGAGAAGAGATAAGATGGAGAGGGAAGCCAAGAGAGAGATGAAAGAGACAGAGTATAGAAGATCGAGAAAGAGAGAGAGAGAGAGATAGAGAGAGAGACGTCCGGTTGTGTTTCATCGCTGGTGAGTTTCCGACACTGCCTCCGGCATGATGGTGAGCAGTAACCATGAGCAGAGGAGAGGTAAGTACTATATGTGATGATTTCCTTGAGTTTGAGTGTTTATGGGTTTCTTTGCTTTGTATAAACAAATTTGTTTTTGAATTAAGAATGATGAAAAAGTATGTATTGGAGTAATTCAAAACTAATTTCAACCTTGAAATTGAAAGAAATTAATCGAATTAGAAATTGGAGAGATTTGGGGAAACCGACAGTAACCCTAGGATTTGGGAATTTTGGAGTTGTGAACTGGGTTAGTTTTGTTTGTTCAAAATTTGGATCGTTTTGGTCCATTCCCAGTGTGATTATTGTTGATGAACATTGTTGGTGATATTTTCAGGTCCTATGATATTTAAGCAATACGGCATGGGTAAAAAGGGTAAACTCCATTGTTGATCGAGATCATTAATACTAACCCGACCACTAAAAGCCAACAGTAAGGGGCCGATCACTTTATGATCGGTAACCGACCACTCCAGACCGGATGGTCAGGCATTATCGGATCGACAGCAACATTCCCAGTTCAAAAGACCATCATGACTGACCTCATGAAGACCGGAAATATGGCGGGATATGCTCCAGAAGATAAGACATCTTATTCTTACGTATAAGAAGATAAGTTATCCTATTTTCATGGGAAGTGAATGAGTCAGTGTCCTAATAGGATATGGGAAGTGAATGAGTCAGTGTCCTAATAGGATATAGGAAGTGAACATAGTTTCGACTAGGAATTCTTATGGGAAAAGGAAAACTGCTTCTTTGCTACTATAAATAGGAGGGGAAAGCGTGCTTGTAAATGGGGGTAACAAGTTGAAAGTTGAGAGATCATAGAGATTATTGAGAGCATTGAGAGTTGAGAAGAGAACAAGGATCAATATCATTATCATCAGAATTGTAAACACAAAACAGATCTGAAAAGCGTATTTTGGTAATAAAACATCGTTCGTTCTGTGCCCGTGGATGTAGGTTGGATCTGGTCCGTCGAACCACATTAAATCTTTTTATTGATTGGTGTATTTATCTGTCTTTTGCCAAATTTTCTTTTGGTTTCCCATAAACAAAATAAATTCACAGTTGGAGGAGGATTGACTCGGGAGTAAAAAACCCTTATCGGCCCTGAGACCAAAATCAGCCGTCAACAGTTGGCGTCGTCTGTGGGGAATCCAACAAAAAGTGGCTCGCGTATTAAGACGATGGCAGAAGGTGGAAATCATCGGTCGACGAGGAGTTCAACAACAGAATGAATGATGATTGAGAGCTCACTTCTCCATCCAATGGCGTCCGTACTGTGGTTTTAGTTGGCCGTACTGGCAATGGAAAAAGTGCTACGGGCAATAGTATTCTTGGAATAAGAGCCTTCAAGTCAAGGGCTAGCTCCTCTGGTGTTACTAGTACTTGTGAAATGCAGAGGACCGTACTCAAAGATGGCCAAATTGTTAATGTCATTGATACCCCTGAACTCTTTGATTTTTCCTCTGGCTCTGATTTTGTTGGCAATGAAATTGTCAAAGGTATTGATTTGGCCAAGGATGGGATCCACGCAGTCCTCGTAGTTTTCTCAGTAAGAACCCGCTCTTCTCAAGAGGAAGAAGCTGCACTACGCAGCTTGCAGACTTTGTTTGGAAGCAAAATTATTGACTAAATGATTGTTGTCTTTACTGGGGGGACGAACTTGAAGATAATGAGGAAACATTAGACGATTATTTGGGTCGTGAGTGTCCAGAGCCTTTAAAGGAAATTCTTAAACTATGTCAAAATCGGTGTGTGCTTTTTGATAACAAGACTAAGGATGAAACCAGAAAAACTGAGCAGGTTGGGAAGCTTCTTTCTCTGGTTAACTCAGTCATTGTACAGAATGGTGGGCAGCCGTACACAGATGATATCTTTGCTAAGTTGAAGAAAGGGGCTACTAAACTCCGTGATAAAAAATTTGAGGTCGAGTCTTTCAAGGGATACTCAAAACGAGAAATTTCAGAGCTGAAGAAGCAGATGCATAGATCATATGAAGAGCAACTCAAACGAATTACTGAGATGGTTGAGTCTAGGCTCAAAGAGACAACTACTAGGCTCGAACATCAATTAGCACTAGAGCAGACTGCTCGATTAAAGGCAGAAGAGATTGCACAATTAGCTCAAATGAAGTCAAATGATGAAATTCGTAAGCTTAGAGAGAATCTTGAAAAAGCTCAGAAGGAGACCGAGGAGCTCCGTAAGCGAGCTGAAAAGGGAGGGAGTGCCCCCGTGAGATGGCCGGCCTGGCCGGTCTGGGAAACACAGCAGCGGGGAATGTGTTCCCGCATATTTTGCCTGACCAATGGATCCGTGAGAAGCATAGCACGAGGAAGGATTATGCCCTCGTAGCGTTTGCTTGCTCCAGTGTTACCGAACATAAGGAGGAATATGCCCTTAATGTTTCGAACACTCTTTGATCCCTATTTATTTTATTATTCGGATCCGTGAGAAGCATAGCTTGAGGAAGGATTATGCCTTCATAGCGTTTGCTTGCTCCAGTGTTACCGAACATAAGGAGGACTATGCCCTTAATGTTTCAGACACTATTTGATCCCTATTTATTTGATTATTTGGATCCGTGAGAAGCATAACACGAGGAGGGATTATGCCCTCGTAGCGTTTGCTTGCTCCAGTGTTACCGAACATAAGGAGGACTATGCCCTTAATGTTTCGAACACTCTTTGATCCCTATTTATTTGATTATTCAGATCCACGAGAAGCATAGCACGAGGAGAGATTATGCCCTCATAGCGTTTGCTTGCTCCAGTGTTACCGAACATAAGTAGAAATGTGCTCTTAATGTTTCAGACACTCTTTGATCCCTACCTGTTTGATCGTTTGGGTCTGTGAGAAGTATAGCACGGGGAGGGATTATGCCCTCGTGGCGTATGCTTGCTCCAGCGTTGTAAGGAGGAGCCCTCAAACAATACACAGGCTACATGGTGACCTGAAGTATAGAGGAATGTGCCCTTACCATTCTAAACGCTATTTGATCCAAATCCTGGTTCGCCGGGACTCTGAATTGAAAGATTCAGAATTGTGTTTTGGAGACCTCAAACGGGACGCTGTTTTGAGGAATATGTGTTGTTGTTTACACTTGCAAAATGTTTCATTTCGCGTCACTCCCATTTTTTGATTTTATTTGCCAAAGTTTTGTTTTTTGATTTTCACTGGTCTGGCAAAGGGATGCCAATGCCAAACCTGATAGGGCTTCAAAGGTTGATTCACATCCCTTCTGAATAAGTCGCAAGGATTAATCAGCTCGGGGCTGGATTCGTTCCGCCGAGGCCACTAGGTTAATCGGCTCGGGGCTGGATTCATTCCGCCGAGGCCACTTGGTTAATCGGCTCGGGGCATGATTCGTTCCGCCGAGGCCACTTGGTTAATCGGATTGGGGCTGGATTCGTTCCGCTGAGGCCACTTGGTTAATCGGCTCGGGGCAGGATTCATTCCACCGAGAGCACTCGGTTATTCGGCTCGGGGTTGGATTCGTTCCGCCGAGGCCATTATGGTTTCTATCATCTCGGGGTCGGGTTATGACCCACCGATCAGCTTTTTGGTCTGGGGACGTAACATTCCCCCAGAGTCAAGTGTTTCCTATCAGCTCGGGGTCGGGTTATGTCCCACCGAGTCAGCTCTTTGGTCTGGGGACGTAACATTCCCCCAGTACCAAGTATTCCTCTCACCTTGGGGTCGGGTTACGTCCCACCGAGTCTGTCTTTTTGGACTGGGGACGCAACATTCCCCTAGTAAGCCAAGTGTGTCTCCCAGCTCGGGGCCGGGTTACGTGATGAGTGGAAAATATATCAATATTTACCGCCCCTTTTACTTAATATTTTGTTTAGTTTCTCGGGTTTGATGAACATTTTGATGTGTTTTAGTTTATTTTGCAGATAAAATAATATTGGGACACAATAAAATCATTTAGAACAAAATGTGGGTCAAATAAGGGAAAAAATTAGACTTGACATATTAATTTTGGAGATTGGAAACTTGAAAGAGCGTTTTAACGAAGTGCAGTTTTGGAAATTCCAATTTTGTGCATCTGTCGTAATTTGGGCATAACTTCTTACTCCAATATCGGATTGAGCTGATTCAAGTTCCAGATTAAAGAAGACTCAGAGATCTACAACCTTTAAAGACAAAATAATTTCGAATTCGGAATATTTCATACTCGAAATTGATGAACCATCCAAACGTGTGTTGTGCGTAATTATAAAAGTCATTTTCAATCATTTTCAAAGCAAAAAAATAAATTAATAAATAAATAAATAATAAAAATTATCAAATTACCACCAAACATGATAAGCAATTAGTAGAGCAATTAGTGGAGCAATTAATAATGGATTTGGTGGATGATTTGATGGAGGCAAAATTTTTCCTATGAATACCAAGTCATTTCATTTGTAAAATTCATATTTTCTTCTAAGGAATTCCTTAAGAATACTAAGAAGATTGTATCTTGTTTGTTTATTAACAGCTTTTAGTAATTAATTTCCGCTTTCACACTTTCTTTTCTTTACTTTTCAGTTTTTACTTTCCATAATTTACTTTTACGCACAGTAATTTACTTTCTTACTTTTTACAGTTTTTACTATTCACCATGAGGAGGTGACTTCCCCAGCTAGGGTGAAAGGTAATTCTTTTACTGTTACTATTTAGATTAATCTCCCTTAAAAATAATATATTCACTATTTAAAATATTGACTTAAAAAGGATACCGCCAGATTGGTCGGTTGGTAATTCATTTTAATCTGGTTTAAACCTGACTAATCAAGGATACCTCCAGATTGGTCGGTTGGTAATTAAACTTTCTTACCGCCTATATGGCAGGTTCATGAACAAATATTTTTACCGCCTTAATGGCTGGTCGGACTTAATTTGACTTAATCAGATTACCGCTTATATGACTGGTTGGTAAAATAATCACAAGTTAATATATTATATTAAGGGAGATATCTAAATAGTAAATAGTAAAAGTTTATCCTTTTACCTTAGCATTTTATTCTACTTTTCAGCTTTTACTTTATGTCTTTTACTTTTCAGCATTTTTACTTTATGTCTTTTACTTTTAAGTTTTTACTAGCCCTAGTTATGTGTTAGTTATCTAGGGTTGTGATAAATTCTAATATCATCGGTTTATAAGGGGTTATTTTATAGTTTGGGTAATTTAAAGGTTTACTTATTAAGTCTTAAGCTTAATGCTTCTTGTTGTCTGATCACCAATAAGATTGATTTGGTAAATATAAAATGAACTAGACATAGGGATTTTAGGTTTCAGCCTTAGACTTAATAGCCCACGATATTCATTAAGGATAGATAACCCTTTAATAGATTTCCTTACATGATAGACATATACCTGTCGGGCGGGGGTAGCCATAATTGGAACTTAAACTTAATGAATCCAGATAATTTGGTTGACATAGACATATGGTTCAATTGGGTTAAACTGAGTATTTGCGTCTGACCATCGACAGAGGCTTTCCCATAATTTCGTGTTCCAGGTTAGTAAACCAATTTATTACACAAACATAAAATAATCACTTCATCTTTTAAAAGATATTAGAATGATTCACAACCCTAGATCTTTGTGTATTTTATTATTTTCCTTAGTATTTTCTTTTGTTTATTTTATTTATTTTAATTAAGGAAAACAACATTCCACCAATCAAACAATCAGTCTCTTCTCCATTTAATTAGATATTTGTAAATAAATAGATTCAACAATTAATAACAATAGTAGGAATTAAGTTCTCGTGGGATCGATATTTTTATACTACTTGAATGATACGTGCGCTTGCGTTATACATGTGTATTTATGACGGTCACCGTTGCCGGGGACTTATTTTTCTTGAGTTATTAATTTTGAAGCTATCTAATTTACTTATATCTAATTTTATTTATTTTTATCTGTAATTTTTATCTCTTTCTTTTGTTTTCAGGTGATTGAAAAATGGAACATTATTGGGAGATTGAGAGATCACGTGCTTTACTAGAAGATACACCCCAAATCTGGGAGCAACAGTCCGGTTTTCTGAGGCCTGTTGTCCAGCCCAACAATTATCACTGGATGCCAGAACCAAGCAATACCACATTTGCTCAACAAGACGCAATGGGGAGATGCGAAATATGTAATGGTAACCACCCTAGAGATTATTGCGAATACAACTACCATCCAGGGTGGCAGAGCTATCAAGATCCTTCATGGTATGACGAGCCATCACATTTCACAGAACCACATTTTCCATCTTATCCACCACCCACCTACAATGATCTTCATCAATAATCAGAACAATTAGAAGAAGATCAGACGATTGACATGCTCAAAGATGTGTTCAAGAAACGAGATGAAAAGTTGGATACAATGCTTGAAACATTCCAGAATCAACTCGAAAGTATTAAGAGACAATCAGCATACATTCAGAGGATGACAAATCAAGTGAGACAATTAACAGAAAACCAGAGCTACATACCTCAAGGACCATTTTCAGATGACACTGATGAAGCCTTCGAGTACCAAGAATTTCACGATGACACTTTAGAAAAGGGGGAGGCTGAGCAGTATCAGGAATCTGAGGTATTAGTTCGGGAACCCAAACCAGCGAAGTCTCAATTTGATTTTTATTATTTAGATTCTGACGAGGATGAAGCTGAGCTGTTAGTACCAATTGCACCAACAAATGAGGATGAAACTTTTCAGCCTCAAAATGAAGATCTTGGAGAATGCTTTGCACAAATGTTTAAAGAAGATCTATCTGAGCCAATCACATCAGCCTGAGAGGATGAAGACCTAAAATCTGACATCTCTTTACATCCTCAGGTTGACACTTATGGAGCATATTTTTCACAGATGACATATAAAGAACTGAACGAGGAAATCCTAAAATACATCTGTGAAGAAAAGATGGAGCAAAAAGCAGAGCAAATGGATGAGCAAATGTATGAACTTATTAAAGATCCAGAGCATTCAGAAGAAACATCACTGTTTTGGGGAGTACAGATCAAAGATATCACCCAAAGCTTGACAGAATGGAACTTCCATTCCAAGTCAAGCACCATACGAGACCTCCTGATTTTATTTCTTTCTTTTCAAGAACCACTGGAGCAACAAAGGTTAAAAAGGTGGCACAAGCACTGAATGAGAAAAAATATTTTTTGCCCCTCTACTGTTTGAAGAGACCCTTTAAAAGTAACGCACATGGGATTGTCTTTAATCGGACATCCAAAACGACACTGAAACCTCCTTGACGAATAGATTTCAGTCACGTCTGGCTGAAGACGAAAAATTTAGCGCTAGCAGGGAGGCAACCCATGCAATTTGTTGTAATTTCTGTTTTCATATTTTGTGTATACATGTTGTAGAATTGTTAATTTTGTGTGTTATTTTTGTAGGGAAAAGCATAAACGGAGAATTTTAAGACAGAAGGAATGGTGTTTGGTAATCACAAAGATGAGAGCCAATTCATTAGCGATGGTTGAGTAAGGAATGAAATCTTGAGACGCATCCTAATGGATTTATATACCAAACGAGTGGCGTATTGCGTACATAATTCTGTGGCCTTAATTATTTCTTTGATTTGCTTTTCTGTTGTAATTATCTTTATTTTCGTAGACAGGATCCAAACTTTTTGACCTTTCCGATTTCTGTTATTGTTTAGCTAATAATCGTCCTTTGGAAGATACTAGTGCTATTATTACTCACCCTTTCAGTTGTTATAAATTCACCTCATCATTGCACTTTTGAATCCATCCAAAGTAAAACATGGAAGCCACTTCAAGAAGACGAGTTAAAAACATTTGTGTGTTTTGCGGTACTAGTGTTGGTACTAAACCACAATTCGTAGAAGTAGCACAGGAATTGGGTCGAGTCTTAGCTGCAAGGAATATGCACTTAATATATGGCGGAGGAAATCTTGGACTAATGGGGATCGTTTCCAAGGCCGTACAGGAAGGAGGTAGTCACGTTTTGGGAATCATCCCAAAACTATTGGCAGAGGCAAATCTTATTGAACCATCAAACGGATAGGAACTGATCGTGCCAGGTATGTCTGAACGATTGGTAGAAATGATTAATCGTGCTGATGCTTTTATCGCTTTACCAGGTGGCTTGGGAACATTGGAGGAAATTTTTATCGTACTATCTTGGGCGAACCTGAACATACACCAGAAACAGCTTGGACTGTACAACGTTGATAGGTTTTATGATTTTCTTTGTGTGTTTCTTGATGATGCCCGGAGAAATGGGTTCGTGTCAAAACCTATGAAAGAACTCCTCTTTACTGCCAGAACTGCTCCGGATCTAATTGACCAACTCTTAGCCAATGAACCACAAGTTAACCATATCCTTTCAAAGATAAATTGGTCCGAGGACGATCGTGGTAAGATACGTCGGATTAATCTGGATCTTAACCTTTAATTTCTTGTAGAATTTCGGCTAACCAGGTATTATCTTCTAAACTCTTCTTCTACTGTTTAAGACATTGAGGACAATGTCTCATTTAGGTTTGGGGGAGGGAATTAGTTGATCAGTACCTTATTTTTAGTTTGTATGTTGTTTTTAGTCCAAAATTTTTCAAAAAATACAAAAAAATTGAAAAATTTTCAAAAATTACAAAAATATTTTTTTTTTGTTTTTGTGTTTTTATTTTGACTAAAAAGGTGAAATTGGTAAGGAATAGCTAAGTAATGAGTTTCCACTCCTGAGACGTATCTCAAACCTATTTCGGAAATAGTTAATTTTTGTTTATTTCATTTTAAATTATTTAATTTGTAAATTCTCCATAAAACAGACTAAAATGGATCTTCATATGTTCAGTTAGCAGATATTATCAACATACAGACATGAGCTAAAATTGAAAAGTTTGTAATATTCAGTGCTCTAGTTTAATTAGAGGAAGCATCTCAAAAAGTGATGAAGTAAAAAAAAAAACATCTGAAATCCGAGTTATTAAGTCTGTAAGGGTGTTTTAACACCTACTGCCCTAAAACCAACTGGTTTGGGAGTCGCTGGCCCAAAGCTCGCTACATGGATCAATGATGTTGCAAATATATATATATATCTGAAGTCTGAGTAATTAAGTCAGTAGGGGTGTCTTTACACCTGGTGCCCTAAAGCCAACTGGTTTAGGAGCCACCGGCCCAAAGCTCGTTACATAGATGAAATATATTGTATATAAAAAAAATCAAAAATCAATGAAAAAATCAGAAAAAATCAGAAAAATTATTCCATTGCTACAAAAAGGTGTGAAATCTGATAGAACTTTAGGACAAAAATATTACTCTCTTATCAACTGCACTTATGACTGTTGTGGGCAAAAATGAGTTATTTAATATTGTGTTGGCTGTGCATATGGAGAATGGTAATTATAATCGGAGAATCTACTTATTCAGTAATTTAGAAAGACAGAAAACAACTAGTAACTTGAAGTATAAGTTTCACCTGATTAGTCACTAACTTCTTTATTCTCTTTTCTCTTGCCTTTTTGCTTTTGTGTGCATTAGTTTGATTATTTTTTTTACTTTTGTAAAATGTTTGTGGGTATCGTTGCTGTAAGCCCTCACGAGACTATAACTCGTCCACTAGGGACACCTAGAGGTTTAAAGGCTTGTTGCATATGCTAAATGCAACCGTGATCCCTATGAAAGTGGCTTAGTTTAATTTTAATTATTTCTTATATTTTATTTTATTGTTTTGCTCGAGGACTAGCAAAATGTTAGGTTTAGGGGTGTGATGAGTGGAAAATATATCAATATTTACCGCCCCCTTTTACTTAATATTTTGTTTAGTTTCTCGGGTTTGATGAAAGTTTTGATGTGTTTTAGTTTATTTTACAGATAAAATAATATTGGGACACAATAAAATCATTTAGAATGAAATTTGGGTCAAATAAGGGCAAAAATTTGACTTGACATATTAATTTTGGAGATTGGAAACTTGAAAGGGCGTTTCAACGAAATGCAGTTTTGGAAATTCCAATTTTGCGCATCTGTCGTATTTTGGGCATAACGTTTTACTCCGATATTAGATTGAGCTGATTCAAGTTCCAGATTAAAGAAGACTCAGAGATCTACAATTTTAAAGATAAAATAATTCGAATTCTGAATATTTCATGCCCGAAATTGATGAACCATCCAAAAGTGTGTTGTGTGTAATTATAAAAGTCATTTCAATCATTTTCAAAGCAAAAAAAAATAAATTATAAATAAATAATAAAAATTATCAAATCAGCACCAAACATGATAAACAATAGTGGAGCAATTAATAATGATTTGGTGGATGATATGATGGAGGCAAAATTTTTCCTATAAATACCAAGTCATTTCATTTGTAAAATTCATATTTTCTTCTAAGGAATTCCTTAAGAATACTAAGAAGATTGTATCTTGTTGTTTATTAACAGATTTTAGTAATTAATTTCCGCTTTCGCACTTTCTTTTCTTTACTTTTCAATTTTTACTTTCCGCAATTTACTTTTACGCACAGTAATTTACTTTCTTACTTTTTACAGTTTTTACTATTCACCATGAGGAGGTAACTTTCCCAGCTATGGGAAAGGTAATTCTTTTACTGTTACTATTTAGATTAATCTCCCTTAAAAATAATATATTCACTATTTAAAATATTGACTTAAAAAGGATACCGCCAGATTGGTCGGTTGGTAATTCATTTTAATCAGATTTAAACCTGACTAATCAAGGATACCGCCAGATTGGTCGGTTGGTAATTAAACTTTCTTACCGCCTATATGGCAGGTTCATGGACAAATCTTTTTACCGCCTTAATGGCTGGTTGGACTTAATTTGACTTAATCAGGTTACCGCCTATATGACTGGTTGGTAAAATAATCACAAGTTAATATATTATATTAAGGGAGATATCTAAATAGTAAATAGTAAAAGTTGATCTTTTACCTTAGCATTTTATTCTACTTTTCAGCTTTTACTTTATGTCTTTTACTTTTCAGCATTTTTACTTTATGTCTTTTACTTTTAAGTTTTTACTAGCCCTAGTTATGTGTTAGTTATCTGGGGTTGTGATAAATTCTAATATCACCGGTTTATAAAGGGTTATTTTATAGTTTGGGTAATTTAAAGGTTTACTTATTAAGTCTTAAGCTTAATGCTTCTTGTTGTCTGATCACCAATAAGATTGATCTAGTAAATCTAAAATGAACTAGACATAGGGATTTTAGGTTTCAGCCTTAGACTTAATAGCCCACGATATTCCTTGAGGATAGATAACCCTTTAATAGATTTCCTTACAGGATATACATATACCTGTCGGTCGGAGGTAGCCATAATTGGAACTTAAACTTAATGAATCCAAATAATTTGGTTGACATAGACATATGGTTTAATTGGGTTAAACTGGGTATTTGCATCTGACCATCGACAGAGGCTTTCCCATAATTTCGTGTTCCAGGTTAGTAAACTAATATATTACACAAACATAAAATAATCACTTAATCTTTTAAAAGATATTAGAATGATTCACTACCCTAGATCTTTGTGTCTTTTGTTATTTTCCTTAGTATTTTCTTTTGTTTATTTTATTTATTTTAATTAAGGAAAACCACATTCAACCAATCAAACAATCATTCTCTTCTCCATTTAATTAGATATTAGTAAATAAATAGATTCAACAATTAATAACAACAGTATGAATTAAGTTATTGTGGGATCGATATTTTTATACTACTTGAACAATACGTGCGCTTGCATTATACATGTGTGTTTACGCTGGTCATTACATCCCACCGCATGATCTAATTTTCGGCTCGGGTTGTCCCCTCATGGCCGGGCCTCGAGAGATCGTTTGCAGGAGATTATTCGGAGCAGATTATGAAAGATAAAAAGTGGAATAGAAACATGTAAAAAAAATAGGTCGAACACCTGAGTCAGACAGATGATGAGATAAGTGTAGGCCGACGAATTTTCTCCTTCAAAGATTGGCCACCAGTTCACCAGCAAATACCGCTCTTTTTATATAGTTCATGGCACCAACTCGTACACTTGTTGGAACCGAGAACTAGGGGACAAATATTGGTGGTATTTTCAGGTCCTATGATATTTAAGCAATACGGTATAGGTAAAAAGGGTAAACTCCCTTGTTGATCGAGATTATTAATACCAACCCGACCACTAAAAGCCAACAGTAAATGGGCCGAGCACTTTATGATCGGTATCCGACCACTCCAGACCGGATGGTTGGGCATTATCAGATCGACAGCAACATTCCCAGTTCAAAAGACCATCATGACCGACCTCATGAAGACCGGAAATATGGCGGGATATGCTCCAGAAGATAATACATCTTATTCTTACGGATAAGAAGATAAGTTATCCTATTTTCATGGGAAGTGAATGAGTCAGTGTCCTAATAAGATATGGGAAGTGAATGAGTCAGTGTCCTAATAAGATATGGGAAGTGAATGAGTCAGTGTCCTAATAGGATATGGGAAGTGAACATAGTTTCGACTAGGAATTCTTATGGGAAAAGGAAAACTGCTTCTTTGTTATTATAAATAAGAGGGGAAAGCATGCTTGTAAAGGGGGGGTAACAAGTTGAAAGTTGAGAGATCATTGAGATTATTGAGAGCATTGAGAGTTGAGAAGAGAACAATGGTCAATATCATTATCATCAGACTTGTAAACACAAAACAGATCTAAAAAAGCATATTTTGGTAATAAAACATAGTCCGTTCTGTGCCCGTGGATGTAGGTTGGATCTGGTCCACCGAACCACGTTAAATCTCTTTGTCGATTGGTGTATTTATCTGTCTTTTGCCAAATTTTCTTTTGGTTTCCCATAAAAAAATAAATTCACAGTTGGAGGAGGATTGTCTCGGGAGTAAAAACCCCTTATCGCCTGACCGGCGTAAACACACACGTATAACGCAAGCGCACATATCGTTCAAGTAGTATAAAAATATCGATCCCACGAGGACTTAATATCTAATCTATTAATTTTATGAGGTCAAATGATTACTAGTATCTAACAGGTTGTTTGATTGATTTGAAATGGTGATGATTCTAAATTTAAAAATAAGTAAATAAAATTGTTCGAAAGTAGGTTTAAAGAAAATTCAATATTAAAAACTATCTAGGGTTGTGATTCCTTCCAATATCATTTTAAAGATGAAGTGGTTATCTTAAAGTTGGGTAATATATTGATTTATTAACCTGGAACACTAAATTATGTGTAAACCTCTGTCGATGGCAGACACAAATACCCAGTTTAACCCAATTAAACCATATGTCTATGTCAACCAAATTATCTAGATTCATTAAGTTTAAGTTCCAATTATGGCTACCCCCACCCGACAGGTATATGTCTATCCTGTAAGGAAATCTATTAAAGGGTTATCTATCCTCAAAGAAGATCGTGAACTATTGAGTCTAAGGTCTTAAACTTAAAATCCCTATGTCTAGTTCATTTTAAGTTTTCCAGTTCAATTTTATTAATGGCCAGTTAATGAAAAAGCATTAAGATTAAGACTCAATAAAAAAATCTTTCTATTACCCAAGCTATAATCTAACCCCTTATAAACCGGTGATATTGGATTTCATCACAACCCCAGATAACTGGCTTAGTTACGACATATATTTACGGGTAGTAAGAATTAAATAAAATAAAAGACATAAAGTAAAATACTGAAAATTAAATATTGAAAAGTAAATTGCTGAAAATAAATTACTGAAAAGTAAATGCTGAAAGTAAATTACTGAAAGTAAATTGCTGAAAAGTAAATGCTGAAAATTAAAGAAAGAAAAGTACTGTGTGTAAAAGTAAATTGCAGAAAGTAAAAACTGAAAAGTAAAGAAAAGAAAGTGCGAAAGCAGAAATTAATTACTGAAAACTGTAAATAAACAAACAAGATACAATCTTCTTAGTATTCTTAAGGAATTCCTTAGAAGAAAGTATGAATTTTACAAATGAAATGGCTTGGTATTTATAGGCAAAATTTTACCTCCATCAAATCATCCACCAAATCCATTATTAATTGCTCCACTAATTGCTACACTAATTGCTCCACCAAATCCATTATTAATTACTCCACTAATTTCTTATCATGTTTGGTGGTGATTTGATAATTTTCATTATTTATTTATTTATTTATTTTTTTTTTTTTTGCTTTGAAAATGATTGAAAATGACTTTAATAATTACACACAACACACTTCTGGATGGTTCATCAATTTTGGGCATGAAATATTCAGAATTCGAAATTATTTTGTCTTTCAAAGTTGTAGATTGTTGAGTCTTATTTAATCTGGAACTTGAATCAGCTCAATCCGATATCAGAGTAAGAAGGTATGCCCAAAATACGACAGATGCGCAAAATTGGAATTTCCAAAACTGCACTTCGTTGAAACGCCATTTCAAGTTTCCAATCTCCAAAATTAATATGTCAAGTCCAATTTTTGCCCTTATTTGACCCACATTTCGTCCTAAATGATTTCATTGTGTCCTAATATTATTTTATCTGCAAAATAAACTAAAACATATCAAAACGTTCATCAAACTCGAGAAACTAAACAAAATATTAAGTAAAAGGGGCGGTAAATATTGATATATTTTCCGCTCATCACACCCCCAAACCTAACATTTTGCTAGTCCTCGAGAAAAACAACAAAATAAAATACAAGAAACAATTAAAATTAAACTAATCCACTTTCATAAGGATCACAGTTGCATTTAACATATGCAACAAGCCTTTAAACCCCTAGGTGTCCCTAGCGGACGAGTTATAGTCTCGTGAGGGCTTACAACAACGATACCCATAAACATTTTATAAAAGTAAAAAGATAATAAAACTAATGCACACAAAAGCAAAAAGACAAGAGAAAATAGAATAAAGGAGTTAGTGACTAATCAGGTGAAACTTCTACTTCTACTCCAAGTCAATAGTTGTTTTGTTTCTTTCTAAATTACTGAATAAGTAAATTCTCCGATTATTTTTACCATTCTTCATATACACAGCCAATAAAATATTAATCAATCTCATTTTTGCCCACAACAGTCACAAGTGTAGTTGATAAGAGAGTAATATTTTTGTCCTAAAGTTCTATCAGATTTCACACATTTTTTATGGCAATGGAATAATTTTCTGATTTTTTTTTTTTATTTTTTTCTTTGATTTTTGATTTTTTTTATTTATATACAATATCTTCCATCTATGTAGCGAGTGTTGGTCGGTGACTCCCAAACCAATTGGCTTTAGGGCACCAGGTGTTAAGACACCCCTACGGACTTAATTACTCAGACTTCAGATATATATATTTTTGCAGCATCTTTGATCCATGTAACGAGCTTTGGGCCAGTGACTCCCAAACAAGTTGGTTTTAGGGTACTAGGTGTTAAAACACCCTTACAGACTTAATAACTCGGATCTCAGATGTTTTTTTTTACTCCATTATTTTTTTAGATGCTTCCTCCAATTAAACTAGAGCACTGAATATTACAAACTTTTCAATTTTAGTTCATGTCTGTATGTTACTATGTATGTTGATAATATCTGCTAACTGAACATATGAAGATTCATTTTAGTCAGTGTTAAGGAGAATTCACAAATTAAATAATTCAAAGTGAAATAAATAAAAATTAACTTGTTTCAAAAATGGTTTGAGATATGTCTCAGGAGTGGAAACTCCTTACTTAGCTATCTCTTACCAATTTCACCTTTTTAGTCAAAATAAAAACAAAAAATGTAAAATATTTTTGTAATTTTTGAAAATTTTTCATTTTTTTGTATTTTTCGAAAACTTTTGGACTAAAAATTAAAAAAATACACAAACTAAAAACAAGGTACTGATCAACTAATTCCCTCATCCAAACCTAAATGAGACATTGTCCCCAATGTCTTAAATAGTAAAAGGAGAGTTAAGAAGGTCGTACATGGTTAGCTGAAAATCTACAGGAAATTAAAGGTTAAGATCCAGATTAATCCTACGCCTCTTACCACGATCGTCCTCGGACCAATTTATCTTTGAAAAGATAGGGTCAACTTGTGGTTCATAGGCTAAGAGTTGGTATATTAGATCCGGAGCGGTTCTGGCAGTAAAGAGGAGTTCTTTCAAAGGTTTTGACACGAACCCATTTCTCCGAGCATCATCAAGAAACATACAAAGAAAATCATAAAATCCTTCAACATTTTACAGTCCAAGCGGTTTCTGGTGTATGTTCAGGTTCGCCCAAGATAGCACAATAAAAATTTCCTCCAATGTACCTAAGCCACCTGGCAAAGCAATAAAAGCGTTAGCACGGTTAATCATTTCTACCAAACGTTCAGACATACCTGGCATGATCAGTTCCTCTCCGTTTGATGGTTCAATAAGATTTGCCTCCGCCAAGGGTTTTGGGATGATTCCCAAAACGTGACTGCCTCCTTCTTGTACAACATTTGAAACGATCCCCATTAGTCCAAGATTGCCTCCGCCATATATTAAGTGCATATTCCTTGCATCTAAGACTCGACCCAATTCCTGTGCTGCTTCTATGTATTGTGGCTTAACACCAACACTACTACCGCAAACCACACAGATGTTTTCAACTCATCTTCTTGAAGTGGCTTCCATTTTTATATATTTCTTTCTTAAATCTGGATGCCTTCCAAAGTGCAATGACGAGCTGAATTTACAGTACCTGAAAAGGGTGAGCAATAATTGCACTAATATCTTCCAAAGGACGATTGTTAGCTAAACAACAAAAGAAATCGTGAAAGGTCAAAAAAATCTGGATCCTGTCTACGAAAATAAAGATAATTACAACAGAAAAGCGAATCAAAGCAATAATTAAGGCAACATAATTGTGTACGCAATACGGCACTCGTTTGGTATATAAATCCATTAGGATGTGTCTCAAGATTTCATTCCTTACTCAGCCATCGCTAATGAATTGGTTCTCATCTTTGTGATTGCCAAACACCATTCATTCTGTCTTAAAATGCTCCGTTTATGTTTTTCCCTACAAAACAACACACAAAATTAAAAACTGTACAACACGTATACACAAAATATGAAAACATAAATTACAACAAATTGCATTGGTTGCCTCCCTGCTAGCGCTAAATTTTTCGTCTTTAGCCAGACGTGACTGAAATCCATCTGTCAATGAGGTTTCAGCGTCGTTTTGGATGTCTGATTAAAGACAATCCCATGAGCGTTGCTTTTGAAGGGTCTCTTCCAACGGTAAGGTAGCAGAAATTTTTTTGTCCCATTTAGTGCTTGTGCCACCTTTTTAACCTTTGTTGCTCTAGTGGTTCCTGAAAAGAAAGAAAGAAAATCAGGAGGTCTTGTATGGTGCTTGACATGGAATGGGAGTTCCATTCTGTCAAGCTTCTGGGTGATATTTTTGATTTGTACTCCCCAAAACAGTGATGTTTCGCCTGAATGCATTGGATTCTCAATAAGTTCAGACATTTGCTCCTCCATTTGTTCTGCTTCTTGCTCCACCTTTTCTTCACAGATATATTTTAGGATTTCCGTATTTAATTCTTCATCTTTCATCTGTGAAATGCATGATCCAGAAGTATCAACGTGAGGATGCAAAGCATTCTCCAAGATCTTCATTTTGAGGCTGAAAAGTTTCATCCTCCTTTGTTGGTGCAATTGGTACTAACAGCTCAGCTTCATCCTCGTCAGAATCTGAATAATAAAATCAAATTGAGACTTCACTGGTTTGGGTTCCCAAACTGATACCTCAGATTTCTGATACTGCTCAGCCTCTTCCTTTTCTAAAGTGTCATCGTGAAATGCTTGGTACTCGAAGGCTTCATCAGTGTCATCTGAAAATGGTCTTTGAGGTATGTAGCTTTGGTTTTTTGTTAATTGTCTCACTTGATCTGTCATCCTCTGAATGGATGCTGATTGTCTCTGAATACTTTCAAGTTGATTCTGGAATGTTTCAAGCATTGTATCCAACTTTTCATCTCATTTCTTGAACAAATCTTTGAGCATGTCAATCATCTGATCTTCTTCTGATGGTTCTGATTGTTGATGAAGATCGTAGGTAGATGGTGGATAAGATGGAAAATATGATGGTTCTTCGTACCTTGAATGATTCTGATAATTCTGCCACTCTGAAAAGTATATGCATTGATCGCTCGGGTGGTTACCATCACAAATTACACATCTCCCCATTTCGTTCTGATGAGCAAATGTAGTATTGCTTGATTCTGACATCCAGTGATAGTTTTTGGACTGTACAACAGTCCTCAGAAAAGCGGATTGTTGCTCCCGGATTTGGGGTGTATCTTCTAGTAAAGCTCGTGATCTCTCAATCTCCCAATAATGTTCCATTTTTCAATCACCTGAAAACAAAAGAAAGAAATAAAAATTACAGATAAAAATAAAGAAAATTAGATACAAGTAAATTAGATAGCTTCAAAATTAATAACTCAAGAAAAATAAGTCCCCGACAACGGCGCCAAAAACTTGACCGGCGTAAACACACACGTATAATGCAAGTGCACGTATCATTCAAGTAATATAAAAATATCGATCCCACGAGGACTTAATATCTAATCTATTAATTCTTTGAGGTCAAATGATTACTAGTATCTAACAGGTTGTTTGATTGATTTGAAATGGTGACGATTCTAAATTTAAAAATAAGTAAATAAAATTGTTCGAAAGTAGGTTTTAAGAAAATTCAATATTAAAAAGTATCTAGGGTTGTGATTCCTTCCAATATCATTTTAAAGATGAAGTGGTTATCTTAAAGTTGGGTAATATATTGATTTATTAACCTGGAACACTAAATTATGTGTAAGCCTCTGTCGATGGTCAGACACAAATACCGAGTTTAACCCAATTGAACCATATGTCTATGTCAACCAAATTATCTAGATTCATTAAGTTTAAGTTCCAATTATGGCTACCCCCACCCGACAGGTATATGTCTATCCTGTAAGGAAATCTATTAAAGGGTTATCTATCCTCAAAGAAGATCGTGGACTATTGAGTCTAAGGTCTTAAACTTAAAATCCATATGTCTAGTTCATTTTAAGTTTCCCAGTTCAATTTTATTAATGGCCAGTTAATGAAAAAGCATTAAGATTAAGACTCAAAAAATAAATCGTTATATTACCCAAGCTATATTCTAACCCCTTATAAACCGATGATATTGGATTTCATCACAACCCCAGATAACTGGCTTAGTTACGACACATATTTACGGGTAGTGAGAATTTAAATAAAATAAAAGACATAAAGTAAAATACTGAAAATTAAATACTGAAAAGTAAATTGCTGAAAATAAATTACTGAAAAGTAAATGCTGAAAGTAAATTACTGAAAGTAAATTGCTGAAAAGTAAATGCTGAAAATTAAAGAAAGAAAATTTTTGTGCGTAAAAGTAAATTGCGGAAAGTAAAAACTGAAAAAGTAAAGAAAAGAAAGTGCGAAAACAGAAATTAATTACTGAAAACTGTAAATAAACAAACAAGATACAATCTTCTTAGTATTCTTAAGGAATTCCTTAGAAGAAAGTATGAATTTTACAAATGAAATGACTTAGTATTTATAGGTAAAATTTTGCCTCCATCAAATCATCCACTAAATCCATTATTAATTGCTCCACTAATTGCTACACTAATTGCTCCACCAAATCCATTATTAATTGCTCCACTAATTGCTTATCATGTTTGGTGGTGATTTGATAATTTTTATTATTTATTTATTAATTTATCTTTTTGCTTTGAAAATGATTGAAAATGACTTTAATAATTACACACAACACACTTCTGGATGGTTCATCAATTTCGGGCATAAAATTTTCAGAATCCGAAATTATTTTGTCTTTAAAAGTTGTAGATCTTTGAGTTTTCTTTAATCTGGAACTTGAATCAACTCAATCCGATATCGGAGTAACACGTTATGCCCAAAATACGACAGATGTGCAAAACTGGAATTTCCAAAACTGCACTTCGTTAAAACGCCAATTCAAGTTTCCAATCTCCAAAATTAATATGTCAAGTCCAATATTTGTCCTTATTTGACCCACATTTCGTCCTAAATGATTTCATTGTGTCCTAATATTATTTTATCTACAAAATAAACTAAAACATATCAAAACGTTCATCAAATTCGAGAAACTAAACAAAATATTAAGTAAAAGGGGCGGTAAATATTGATATATTTTCCGCTCATCATCGCTCATGAGACCAAAATCAGCCGTCAACAAACATGTTTATAGGTTAGGATCTTGAGTGTGATTTTTTTGTTTGGTTTAGTATATTAAAGTGGAGTGATCTGATTTTTTTTTTTTTAAAAAAAATCTTGATTTTGGACCCTGTGCGTGTTAATCAAAATTTTGAATTTTGAATTTTGATTTTGTTTTGGTTGAATTAATGAGAATTATGAAATGGGGTGTTTATATTGATGAGAATGTTTTATAGATTTGAAAATCGGGTTTGTTTTGGTATAATTCTAGGAGTTGTGAGTTTGGTTTGTGGATTAATTGTAATGAGTTTCAATATGCAAAAATTTGCTATTTATGGTGAAGTTCTTATGTTGTGTGAATATAATATGAATAAAGATTTAATTTAACAATGACTTTAAAGTTCTGACTCTGGTATTAATATGAGCGAATCTATAGTTTTTAGGTAGCTAGTTATATGGGATGTTTTAATTAGACAATGTTATAATTTACAAATGTGTGAGTGACATATATTGTGTGCTAACTAGTATTTAATTTCTAAAAGAAATGTTGTGATTTAAAGTTCGATTTGGTATTAACATTGAAAACTTACATTGAATATTTGTAGTGATGGAAAAGCAGAAAATGAAAAATGAAAATTAAACTTTACAAATATACGAAATAAGGATAATTTGTATAAGTGATAAGTTTGGGAAATGGTTAAATAAACCTATTGTTGAAGTAAGTGTTATTGTCTGACTATAAGTGATTACTGGGTAATGTAAATGAATGAATAAGTTGAATACATATGCAAAGTCATGCAATTGTTTATGTTAGTTGAGTGGGAATATACGAATATAAACTATTTGTAAGATTGTTTGTGGGCCGTTGATATTATCAGTCATAAAAGAAAGCTAAGCTCTGATAATGTAAACGTGAATGAAGCATGTATGGTATCATTGAGTTGATAAGAGTAATTTGTAGATGTATGTACTTATAGTGTTAAAGTTTAATAAACTTGAATTTGAATATATAATATTATGGATGAAAAAGGTACATTAGCTTGCTTATGTTCATAATATTGTGACAATTTATTATGTAAGTGAACTTGTTTGTCTGTATGTAAAGTATTTTAATGGTAGAGTTATTATATAGAATATAAGACAATTAAAGATGGATGTATGAAAAGAATAGGATTGGCATGTCATTAATTTATAGATAGACAAGGACATATGCACGTACATATATAATAATATATATAGGCACATAAGAAAGCATGGCCATGATAAGTGAAAGCATAAGAAAAGAATATGCATATAAGTGTGTTATCATTTTTAGAAATTGAGTTGAAGTTAAGAAAGGTTCCGAAATTCAAAAAGAAAAGTTTCAAACATTTTTGAAAGAAATGTATTTCAGAAAAATATTTTTACAGTTTTGAGACACAGAATATGGTTTTATGTTTTTCGGGGCATGAGGGAAAAACTCACCCCAGCATGTAACTTGATATAGTTGGAATTGACGGATTGGGTCCGTGTGCACACGTTGAGCAGGGCTAGAGGGATGGCGATACCTAACGCCCCTAGACCCTAGTTCAGGACTAGGGATGACAGATGCCTCGAAATCCTAGTTTTCATAGCTTGGGTGGTAGCATAGATCCGCACCCCTAGTTCTAGTTTGTGGTGTGATACGTCCAGTTGAGTCGTTAACCTGGGCGTAGAGCACCACTAGTTTCACACACCCAGTCGAGTCATTGTCCTGGGTGTAGAGAGATGCTCAGTTTAGTCGTGGTCCTAGGAAAAGAGTACCATTAGTTTCAGAGACCCGATTGAGTATTCCTGGACACGTCCAGTTGAGTCGGTTTCCTGGGCGTAAAGCAGCTTTCAGTTTTCAGATTTTCAGTACACAGTTTTCAGATCATCAGTGTGTAGTTTTTCAAAAGTTAGATTTTAGTAAACAGTTTTCAGAAACTAAATTTTAGAAACCGTTTCCAGAAACCAGAGATTTAAAGCATGTTTTTAGAAAGACAAGTCTTATAAAGAGATTTTCAAACAGAGTTTGAGAAAATAGTTTTCATAAAACAGTTTTTCAGAAAAGATTTCAAAAAGTATTTTATAAAAAGCATGGCATGTTAAAGTATATTATAATTCATAAGTTATTGCATATAGACCATATATTCTAGGAATCATTTGTGTTGCATATAACTGACATTTATGCATGAAAGAATTATTACACTTATATGTATATATAATTGATGTTTGTATGAGTTATATATTTACATAAGAGGAACTCTTTGTGAATAATAGTGCATGATAATATAATTACATTTATATATGTATGCATGATTGAAGATTGTGTGATAAACGTTTAATAGGAAGAATATTTCATAAATCCGATTTGATGATATTTCAATGAAATAAAAGGAAGATAATTATAATAAATGTCTGAACTAGTTTAGTAAAGAGTAAATAGGTAAGTATTGAGATATCAGAGTAGCGAATCGAAAACATGTTAAGACTTGACTTAGTAAATAAGGATATAGATGTTGAGTGTAAATAGGAAACATGATTTGAAGTATATGTATGAATAACAGAGAGTATAGTAGCAAGTAATATGTTTGAAAAAAAAAAGATAAGAGTTATATGGTTAATTGAGACTTGGTAATTATGTATATGGTCACATAGACAGCTCATGTCAATAACAGAATGAGATTCAGACTTTGTTTGTGTACTATACTCAAGGTATGAGCATAATTACTTACTGAGTCTTATGACTCACTATCCAACAGTGTTTGAGTTTTACAGGTTGGCGACCAGATCGGTCAACCACAGGTATCGGAGCTTGAGGAGCCGGATAGCAGAGTTGCAGTCAGCCAGTCACCAGGTCTTGGGAGTATAAGAGTCAAGTTGTTTATAAGTTTATATGTAAATAATTTTAAGTTGTATAGATTAAGTTGTAAAAGTTTTTGTTCATGCACATTTTCGGGCATGGAGCCCAATTGTATTATGTCTTGAGTTCATCATTTTAGTGTCATATTATATGTTTGGGCCCCGTAGACTGCATTTTGTTGCATAATTATGAGTTTTGCATGAGAGTTAGCTAGAGGCTTATGGTGATAGGACAGCCTATCGCCTGCCGATAGCATTTCCGGTAACGAGATGTTACAATGATGATATCAGAGCAGAGGTTTTAGAGTGTCGGTGACTGCAGCTGCTGGCTATTCGACTATCTCAGTAAGTATATGTTTTGTTTAGACCATATCAGTCTTTGCTTGCTGTCTAGTTTTAGTATGCCCAGGTCAGGATTCGAGGATGAATCCTATATAAAGAGAGATGAATGTAACATCCCGGATCATTTTAGCGTGATTGCATAAAATTTATTTCATTTATGTAGCCGCATCCGAATGCAAGGTTTTTTTTTTTTTTTTTTTTTTTTTTTTTTTTTTGTAAAATGGGAATATTTTCATGAAATTAATTGTAATTCTATATTGGATTAATTTTGAGAGGTTAAATTGAAATTTATCAATTAGTGTATGTCTATATATATATATATAGACTTTTCTACACACCAACTTAATTAATATACACACAAGTATAAATAAACCCTAGAAAATTCTACACAGTACACACATACACCTAATAAATACACATACACTCACGCATGTAACTCACACACGCTCACATTAAACACACACACACGTTCACAGCACACACAGACACGGCAGAAGGAAAATAGAAAGAGGAGAGAAGAGAGATAAATCAAGAGAAGGGAGAAGAGAGGGAGAGACAGAGAAAATAGAGAAGAAGATAAGAAGATAGAGAAGCGATGAGAAGGTGAGGGAAGTCGAGAGAGAGAGATGAAAGAGGTAGAGCAGAGAAGACCGAGAAATAGGGGGAGAGAGAGAGAGAGAGAGACGTCCGGCCGTGTTTCGTCGCCGGTGAGTTTCCGGCACTGCCTCTAGCATGATTGTGAGCAGAAACCGTGATCAGAGGAGAGGTAAGTACTCTATGTGGTGATTTCCTTGAGTTTGAGTGTTTATGGTTTCCTTTGATTTGTATAAACAAATTTGTTTTTGAATTATGAATGATGAAGAAGTATGTATTGGAGTAATTCAAAACTGATTTCAACCTTGAAATTGAAAGAAATTAATCGAATTAGAAATTAGAGAGATTTTGGGGAAAACCGACAATAACCCTAGGAATTGGGAATTTTGGAGTTGTGAACTGGGTTAGTTTTGTTTGTTCGAAATTTGGATCGTTTTGGTCCCTTCCCAGTGTGATTGATGTTGATGAACACGTTTATAGGTTAGGATCTTGAGTGTGATTTGTTTGTTTGGTTTAGTATATTAAAGTGGAGTGATCTGATTTTTTTTTTTAAAAAAATCTTGATTTTGGACTATGTGTGTGTTGATCAAAATTTTGAATTTTGATTTGTTTTGGTTGAATTAATGAGAATTATGAAGTGGAGTATTTATATTGATGAGAATATTTTATAGAATTGAAAATCGGGTTTGTTTTGTTATAATTCTAAGGAAAATTAAACTTTACTAATATACGAAATAAGGATAATTTGTATAAGTGATAAGTTTGGGAAAGGGTTAAATAAACCTATTGTTGAAGTAAGTGTTATTGTCTGATTATAAGTGATTACTGGGTAATGTAAATGAATGAATAATTTGAATATATATGCAAAGTCATGCATTTGTTTATGTTAGTTGAGTGGGAATATACGAATATAAACTATTTGTTAGATTGTTTGTGGGCCGTTGATATTATCAGTCATAAAAGAAAGCTAAGCTCTGATGATGTAAACGTGAATGAAGCATGTATGGTATCATTGAGTTGATAAGAGTAATTTGTAGATGTATGTACCTATAGTGTTAAAGTTTAATAAGCTTGAATTTGAATATATAATATTATGGATGCAAAAGGTACATTAGATTGCTTATGTTCATAATATTATGACAATTTATTATGTAAGTGAACTTGTTTGTCTGTTTGTGAAGTATGTTAATGGTAGAGTTATTATATAGAATATAAGATAGTTAAAGATGGATGTATGAAAAGAATAGGATTGGCATGTCATTAATTTATAGATATGCAAAGACATATGCACGTACATATATAATAATATATATAGGCATATAAGAAAACATGGCTATGGTAAGTGAAAGCATAAGAAATGAATATGCAGATAAGTGTGTTATCATTTTTAGAAATTGAGTTGAAGTTAAGAAAGGTTCTGAAATTCAAAGTATTTTAAAAAAAAAGTTTCAAACGTTTTTGAAAGAAATGTATTTCAAAAAATTGTTTTTACAGTTTTGAGATACAGAATATGGTTTTATGTTTTTCGGGGCATGAGGGAAAACGCACCCCAGTATGTAACTTGATATAGTTGGAATTGACGGATTGGGTCTGTGTGCATATGTTGAGCAGGGCTAGGGGGACGGCGATATGTAACACCCCTAAACTCTATTTCATGACTAGGGATGACAGATGCCTCCAAATTCTGGTTTTCAGAGCTTGGGTGGTAGCATAGATCGGCACCCCTATTTCTAGTTTGTGGTGTGATACGTCCAGTTGAGGCGTTGTCCTGGGCGTAGAGCACCACTAGTTTCACACACATATTCGAGTCGCTGTCCTGGGTGTAGAGAGATGCCCAGTTCAGTCATGGTCCTGGGCGTAGAGTACCATTAGTTTCAGAGACCCGGTTGAGTATTCCCGGACACGTCCAGTTGAGTCGGTTTCCTGGGGGTAGAGCAGCTTTCAATTTTCAGATTTTCAGTACACAGTTTTCAGATCATCAGTACGTAGTTTTTCAAAAGTCAGATTTTAGTAAACAGTTTTCAGGAACTAGATTTTAGAAATCGTTTCCAGAAACCAGAGATTTAAAGCATGTTTTCTGAAAGACAAGTCTTATAAAGAGATTTTCAAACAGAGTTTCAGAAAACAGTTTTCAGAAAACAGTTTTTCAGAAAAGGTTTTCAAAAAGTATTTTATAAAGAGCATGACATGTTAAAAAAGAGTATAATTCATAAGTTATTGCATATAGACCACATATTCTAGAAATCATTTGAGTTGCATATAACTGACATTTATACATGAAAGCATTATTATATTTATATGTATATATGATTGATGTTTGTATGAGTTATATGTTTACATAAGTGGAACTCTTTGTGAATAATAGTGCATGATAATACAATTACATTTATATATGCATGTATGATTGAAGATTGTGATAAACGTTTAATATGAAGAATATTTCATAAATCTGATTTGATGATTTTTCAATGAAATAAAAGGAAGATAATTATAATAAATTTCTGAACTAGTTTAGTAAAGAGTAAGTAAGTAAGTATTGAGCTATCAGAGTAGCTGATGAGTGTTAATTATATCAATATTTCCCACTCATTTAACCGAATATCTTGTAAAGTTTCTCGGGTTTTATGAACGTTTTAATGTGTTAGTTTATTTTATAGATAAAATAAAATTGGAACTCAATGGTATCATTTAGGACGAAATGTGGAGCAAATAAAGGAAAAAACGGGACTTGACATTTTGATTTTGGAGATTGGAAACTTGAAATGGCGAAGTACAATTTCGGAAATTCTAGTTTTACGCAACTGTCGTATTTTGGCCATAAGTTCTTACTCCGATGTCTAATTAAGGTGATTCAAGTTCCGGATTAACGAAGACTCAAAGATATACAACATTTAAGAACAAAACAATTTCGAATTTTGAAGATATCATGACCGAAATTGATGAAACATTCGGAAGTGTGTTATGTGTAATTATTAAAGTCATTTTCAAAGCAAATAAATAAATAAATAAATAAATAAAAATTGTCAAACTTCCACCAAATTTGGTGCCATGTTTGGTGTCATGTTTGATGCCATGTTTGGTGCCATGTTTGGTGGAGCAATTTATGGAGCAATTGGTGGAAGCCTTTAAATTTGCCTATAAATACCAAGTCATTTCATTTGTAATTCTCATGCTTTCCTTAGGTTTTTTTAAGGAATTTAAGAATTGCATCTTGTTTGTTTATTTTTTTGTAATTTAAATTATGTATTTGTATTTTCAGTAATAGTAGTAATTTCTTTTCTTTTCTTTTCTTTTATGTTTTCTAGTTAGATTTCCGCTGGGGGAAGAGTGAAGCTTTTATTATTTTAGTCAGTATTCGAAAACGCGCCACTTAGGCGGCGCGTAAACGCTCGTCGCGGCCCAGCCGCAGCGATTTTGGCCAAATCGGTCGCTCTAGGCGCGCGTTTCATTCGCCGGCGTTAAATCGGTGCCTAGGCGGCGTTTTAATAGGAAATCGACCGCATATGTGCCGAGTCTCGGCGCTCAATCACCGAGACTCGGCGCCTTTCTTTTTTAACCTACTGCCCCCAAAACGACGACGTTTTGGGGGATTAATAATCGCCCAAAACGTCATCGTTTTGGGGGATAGGACGTTTTGGGCGATAACTAATCCCCCAATAGGTTAAATAAAAAAAAATCGACAGTTTCATATTTTGCTCTTCATTTTGTATCAGATTGCATTCTTCTTCTTCGTTTGATGCTTTTGTCTTCTTCAATCTTCAGTGCTTCCTTCTTCGATTTTGCTCTTCATTTCGTATCAGATTTTAGCCAAATCGTAAGTAAATCTTATTTTGTGTTTTTTCCCCCTCTATTTTTGTTTTTCCTCTATGAGTAACGTAGAAAAATTAAAAATGGTACTTGTTTCAGAGATAATTTTTGTGCTTTATTGATCCTGAGTGCAAATAATTTTTTGTCTTCTTCGGTGCTTGTTTCACTGATATTGGATTAGGTTAAATAAAAAAAAAAGTCGACAGTTTTTTTAATTGCCAAAATCCGGTCTTATTTCAATTGTATTTACAAATGTCTGATCCTGGAAGTTGCTTTTTAATGTTAACCAATAGTTTGTGTTGATAATTGTTTTGTATAAAAGCTTATTGAGGTTTTTTAGTAGCCATTATAAGCACATAGACAAACGTTTTCGTAATATCGTGATTACTTGGCTAGATCAAACATTTTTCAGTATGTGGTAATGTGAAAGTCGATCAGCATATGATGTTATGGTAAAACTTAGTGTTCTCTATTCAATGTTGGCAAAAGGGTACTTGATTATGTCTTACAATAATCAATTCTAATTAGTTTTCGGTCAACTTAGGACTTATGAATCAAAACGTGATTCCGAGTGATCCATTTTGGTACTATCATGGGAATTTTAATCTTATTGAGTTAGAATTCTTTTTGCCTCCATTGGATAAGTGTTAGGCTCATAATTATTGAAAATGCTACTGAATTACCATTATTAATTAAATTGTGATTCATTCTTTTTAGTAGGGTTAATGGCTTCTTCTTCCGCGACTTCTAATTCAGAGTGTAGTCCCGTTCTTAAATGAAATTCAAATGATGTTGGATGAGAGTATGAGGCTTTAGTGGATCCAAATAACTTGGATAAAGTGAAATGCAAGTTGTGTTCAAAATTTTTTTCCGGAGGAGTTTATAGAATGAAAGAACATATTGGGCATATATCGGGGAATGTTGCAAAGTGTCCAAAGTCCAGTAAAGAAGATCAAGAGAAGTGTAGACAAGCTATTTTTGAGGCAAGGAATAAAAAGAAAAGGAAAGACAGACATGTTAGTGAGATAAGACAATGAGTTAATATTGGGGGCGATGGAGAAGAAGAAATTCGTGAAAAGGGTTAGATTCAAGACCCCCACGACATCGCGGCCCTTTAGCTAGGTGGACAATGGCAACCCCTCCTGATTCTTCAACTAGTGATGGTAAAACAATGAGGCAACAAAATATTAATGAAGCACTATTTAAAGAGAACACACATAATGTGAAGCGATTTGTTGCAAAGTGGGTGTATGAATCCGGTATTCCTTTCAATGCTATTGACAATGACAGTTGGATAGCGATGATGGAAGCAGTTGGTCAATTTGGACATGGTTTCAGAGGTCATAGCCAATATGAGTTGAGGGAACCATTGTTGAAAGAAGAAGTTGCAAGTGTTAAAGATTTCCTGAAACTACATGAGAAAGAGTGGATGGAGAACGAGTGTTCAATCATGAAAGATGCTTGGAGTGATAGGAAAAGGAGAAGCATAATGAATTTGTGTGTTAATTGCACAATAGACACCACTTTTCTTTCTTCCAAGGAAAGTTCTGATGTGGCGCATACTGCGAAGCACATTTATAAGTATATGATGACGGGCATTGAACAAGTGGGGGCGGAAAATGTGGTTCAAGTTGTAACAGACAATGCCTCGAACAATATGGCCACGGCAAAGTTGTTGAAGGTGAAGATGCCAAATATTTTTTAGAGTTCATGTGCTACTCACACCATCAACCTAATGCTTGAAATTATTGGGAAATTGTCGAGATACAAGAAAACCATTGATAGTGCCAAGGCTTTCACCATTTTCGTGTATGCCCATCACAAGACTTTGTCCATGATGAGATCGTTTACAAAACAGAGGGACATAGTCAGACCAAGAGTAACTAGGTTTGCTTCAGCTTTCTTATCCTTACAAAGTTTGATCGAGAAAAAAGAAAGTTTGCGAACCATGTTTGCTAGCGCGGAATGGATGAGTGCATATGGTCGAAGCAAGCTAAAGGGAAAGCTGCATTTGCCACGGTGATGAGTATCTCTTTTTGGAATGGGGTGACCCAATGTTTGAAGGTGTTTGCACCTTTGGTGAGAGTGCTTAGATTAGTTGATGGGGATAGAAAGCCATTCATGGGGTTTGTTTATGGAGAGCTAAAGATTGCAAAAGAAGAGATCAATGATGCATTGAACAATATTGAGAGTAATTATCGGCCAATCTTGGAGATTATTGATAGTAAAATTGAAGGGCGGCTTGATACTCCATTACATTGTGTTGCTTATCTTTTAAATCCTTACTACTACTATAAAGATTCAAGTATCGAGTACGATGTGAAAGTAATGGATGCAGTATTTACGGTTGTGGAGGCTTTCTTCCCCAATGACATTGACATGCAGAGTAAGGTGATAAATGAGGAGTTGGCTTCGTACAAGGCAAAAGAAGAAGCTTTTGGTAAAGAAGTGGGGGTAAAAGCATGTCGGGTATCGATTGATGTTTTTAATCCAGGTAAAAACAAAGTATTCATTTGAATTATTTTGCAAAATATATAAAAAATCTTATATTTCATTCAAACTATTTATGTTCATTTGTAGTTTCATGGTGGCGTACATATGGACATCATACAACAAACTTGGTAAAAATGGCAAAAATGATATTGTCATTAACCACTAGTTCATCCGGGTGTGAATTAAATTGGAGCACTTTTGAGGGGGTAAATATTTAACATTAGCTAAATTTTGATTATTTTATTTTGTAATTATTAATATTATTGATTTATTTAAATTATTTATGTAGATTCACACGAAGAAAAGGAATAGACTAGATGTGAATCGATTAAACAATCTTGTCTATGTTTCCTTTAATGCCAAGTTGAAGAACAAGCGCAAAAGGGAGAAGGATTTGAAAGTTGATGTATTATAAGCCAAAGATGCTACTAATGCACAATGATGGATCGTTGAGGGTGGTGACTCTGGTGATGATGAAGAAGTAGAGTCCGGTTCAGGGCTTACTTGGAGGATGGTTGGAGAAGCATCTGGGGCCGATGACATATTACAACCTCGAAAAAGTGCAAGAAATGTTGACTACAAAGAACTTGATGAAGATGATTTTGATTCTGATGAAGAACTTCAAGATGATGAGTTCGAATTAGATGAAGAATTAGATATTTAGTGTAGTTCAACTTTGTTATAGGATGATGAACATGAACTTAATTAAATGATATTTTATATCATTATGTGGTTGATTGAGTTTGATTAATGGTTTTATGTTTATTACATTTTGTTTGAATTTATATGATTTGAATTATTTATGAATTATGATGTTGGAAAATATTATATTTTTAACTGTCTGCCGACTGATTGTCTAAGCCCCGCCTAGGCGCCCTAGGCGCTAGGCACTGGGTCGCTGCCCGACTAGCGCCTAGCGCGTTTTAAAACACTGATTTTAGTTTAGATCAATCTCCCTTAATTATAATATGGAAATTATAATTTAAATTAAAGGATTACCGCCTTAATGGTTGGTTTTATTTATTTGACATAATGTGACACCACCTATATGGCCGGTCTTTAGGTGACAGATAATTACCGCTTATATGGCTGGTTTATGGACAAATAATGATACCGTCTTTATGGTCGGTTGGACTTAATTAAAATCTGACTTAATGATAACACCGCCTATATGGTCGGTTGGTAATATCATTGATAATTTCTGTATTTTAATAAGGGAGATTTCTAAATTAGAATTAGTAAATGTGGATCATTTATCCCCAGTATTTTATTTTTATTCTAGGGAAGTGATGAAGCATAATATCTACACATTTAATAATTGATTTTCTTTATTATGGGTAATACTTCAGGTTTGTTTATTGAGTCTTAGTCTTAATGCTTCTTGTTAATTGGCCATTAATAAGATTGATGTGGTAAACTTAAAATGAACTTGGAAAATGAATTTTAGGTTTCAGCCTTAGATTCAATAGCTCACGATCTTCCTTGAGGATAGATAACCCTTTAATAGACTTCCTTACATGATAGGAATATACCTTTCGGACAGGGGTAGTCATAATTTGAACTTGAACTTAATGAACTCAGGTAACTTGATTAACATAAGAATATGATTAATTGAGTTATTTTGGGTATTTGCATCTGACCATCAGAAGAGACTTTTGTATATCTTCGTGTACCAGGTTAGCAAACTAATTTATTACACATATATAAGAGAATCAATTCATTATTAGAGTAATATTGTGTGGAATCCCTAGATATTTGTGTCTTTTGTTTATTTTTTCCTTTGTATTTTCCTTTGTGTCCTTATTTATTTATTTAGCAAATCCACATTCAACCAACCAAAACCAATGAATCCCTTCTCCCTTTAATTAGATACCTGTAAATAAATAGTATCAATTATTAATAACAATAGTAGGAATTAAGTCCTCATGGGATCGATATTTTTATACTACTTGAACGATATGTGTGCTTGCGTTATACGCGTGTGATTACGCTGGTCAGTAGCGCAGCGAAAACATGGTAAGACTTGACTTAGTAAATAAGGATATGGATGTTGAGTGTAAACAGGAAACAAGATTTGAAGTATATGTATGAATAGTAGAGAGACTGGTAGCAATTAATATGTTTTGAAAAAAAAAAGAGATAAGAGTTATATGGTTAATTGAGACTTGGTAATTATGTGTATGGTCACATAGACAGCTCAGGTCAATAACACAATAAGATTCAGACTTTGTTTGTGTATGACGCTAAAGGTATGAGCATAGTTACTTACTAAGTCTTATGACTCACTATCCAACGGTGTTTGAGTTTTCCAGGTTGGTGACCAGATTGGTCAACCACAGGTATCGGAGCTTGAGAAGCCGGATAGCAGAGTTGCAGTCAGCCAGTCACCAGGTCTTGGGAGTATGAGAGTCAAGTCGTTTATAAGTTTAGATGTAAAGAATTTTAAGTTGTATAGATTAAGTTGTAAAATTTTTTGTTCATGCATATTTTCGGGCATGGAGCCCAATTGTTTTATGTCTTGAGTTCATCATTTTAGTGCCATATTATATGTTTGGGCCCTATAGACTGCATTTCATTGCATAATTATGAGTTTTGCATGAGAGTTAGCTATAGGCTTATGGTGATAGGACAGCCTATCGTCTGCCGCTAGCATCTCCGGTAACGGGATGTTACAATTATGATAAGAAAAAACATATTATATTATCCTATTAAAATAAGAAATACTACTAAATTATAAAAATAAATTAATAAATCTAAATTAATAATCTTATTATAATAAGAAAATATATTATACTATTCGATAACTTTTTGAATAATATCATAGATGATCCAAATATATAAATATAAACATGTGTGTGTATATATAATTGAAACATTTTAAAACTTTCTTACCGCGCCAAGTGGTATCTTATATATATAATTATTATTTTTAATTAAATTATAAAACTAAATATCCATAAATTTTTTAAATTGAATAAATTATATTAAATCACAATTATTATTAGATTTTGCAAAGTGAATCAAAATTAGTCAATAATTGAAGTTAGATAAGAAAAATTAAGTTTAAATTGAATAAATTATATTAAATTTCATTGAGATTCACCCGAAAGAAAATTAAGTATTTTAAAAGTTATTTATAGTTAGGGATATGATTTCAAATGAAAGATAAAGAGGATAAAGAAATTCTAATGTGAATATGAAATATTATTTGACAATTGAGAACGTAAATAAATAAAATTGTATCATTTATACTATAAAAGCGATGAGATCTAAAATATTATAAGATCAATACCTAAATTAACATTATCTTTTTTATGATATAAAGTTATAGTTAAATATATATTTAACCCACACAAAGTGCGAACCCTGTGCTAGTTATATCTAGACCCGGCTACGGTTCAGATTCAGAATTGAAACCGAACCGGTAGGAACCGATCGGTTCTTGTTATATATATATATATATGTAAATAAATCAAAAATCTCATTTATACTATAAAATCGATGAGATCTAAAATATTTACAAGATCAATACCTAAAATAACATTATATTTTTTTATGATATAAAATTATAGTTAAATATTTACTTAACCCGCACAAAGTGCAAACCCTGTGCTAGTTATATCTAGACCTGACCACGGTTCAGGGTTGGAATCGAAGCCGAACCGATAGGAACCGGTCGGGTCCGGTTCCAACCAGTTCTAGAACCAGAATCGAAATCGAAGCCAAAATTTTCAATTCATGTAGGGTTCTACCCTAATTGAATCGAACAGAACCAGACGTTTCCAATAGTTAAAATCAGAACCTTTGGAACTGTCTGATTCTAACCAGAACTATACGGTTGTGGTTGGAACCATTGGGCAGGCAGTAGGGAGCAACTGTTGGGGCTGATGTGGAACCTCTAGGGTCGGATTGGTGTCTCGCGCAGCGGAAGTGGGTATAACCAATGGATATCAAACATGAGTGTATTTTTAAATAATGTAATGGAATGCTATATTCCATTACGAGTGTATAGGAAAAAACCGAAGCTAAATTAGAGTCTGGAAATTAAAAACGAAAAAACAAGATTCGGTGCTCGCGAGCGCTACAGTGGTCGTACAATCTGTTCGCGCACTGTGCGCTAAATGCGCACAACAACTTCTTTTTTTTTTCTTGATTTCCATAAGCTCTATTTCCAGTGAGTTGATGGAAATTTGGGTTTTCACCCTAATTCCTTTCCAACATTACCTGAACACTTTAAACACCCGAATTTAATTTTAATATTAAAACCAACATCAACATATTTTATAGAGTAAAATCATGACTTTAAAAATATCAAATATTTTTACAAAATCATAACTTATTCTAAATACTTACATGCGTAAATTTTGAATCCAAAACACAAACCAAATTAGAATTTCATAATGAAGTGACTCATGAACAATTCTAGGTTAGTCAAAGGTGGTCAATTGATTATAGAATGGTAGCCATAACTCCAAGCTTTCATCTAGAGTTCCAAGCTTCAATATAGAGTTTCATACTCTAATTTTATGTTCCATATCCAACATGAACATATTTGACCCAATTATAAGCATATTGTGTTTATGCTTACAAAGCATCCATACACAAATTTATTAGCCTAATTTCAACTTCAATCTATATTGTTATATATCAAATACAAAAACATAGCTTATTAGAGAAGATCAAACTTACTTAGAAAGCTTGAACCAATGATTTAATCCTCTCCTCATTGTTGATAAATATAGAGAACTCCTAAAGCTTCTCTAAACACTTCTTTAGGCTAATTTCTCTTATGTTTTGCCTTAATGCTTGCTTGCTTAAAAACTTGCTCAAGCTTGCTTTTTATAAAGAAGCTTATTTAATTTTTAATTAATAAAAGTTTTAATACACTTTTAGGTGGGCTTTATCCAATTTGTCCAAATATGTATAATTACGTATGACTAATCACATTTGTCTACTACTTTGATTTAATCCAATTAAATCTAGGCAAAGTTTAACCAATTGATTAGTTCATTGTCTACCACTTTGATTTAATCCAATTAAATCTAGACAAAATTTAACCAATTGATTATTTTATTGTCTACCACTTTGATTTAATCCAATTAAATCAAGCCAAATACACCTATTATTACATATTTTATAATTACCAAAATATCCTCCAGTTGTAGAGATATTTATGAAATTACAATAAATCCCTTTTGTGATTTTGGATTAATCCAATTAATCCAATTGGTTCAAAGTAAATAATTAGTGTTATCCAATAACACTTAAATATTTTAATTGATAATTATAATATCAAATATTATTTATTATCAAATATTGTCGGCTGCCCAAGTGATCAATTAGTACACTTCATATTGTGAGACTCTTTATGTCCAGACACATTCTTCATATAAGCCTATCTCATATGTACGTAATTCGGCCACCTCCGAATTCGCGAAGAAAACGAACGACCTTTCTAAACTATACAAGTCGAGGTCATCACATATGTTTAACAATCCCTCCGTCGTAGGCTATCCGAGTTGTGCTTGGGAAACATATATTACACAATCAAGTTTCCAAGATGCACATCTCATATTGTCGACATGTCCATGATTCTTTACAACTAATCAAAACATAATGTCTGATATATGCGATCCATCATAGGTGATCGGATTTGGCCAAAGTCTTAAGAATCTTGACTTACTGACATGGATACCTTAACCCCTTATGGTACACATACGGGTCAACGAATCATATCTTGATACGCACTTGATTAACGAGTGAATCAGTCCACACCCAACGAACATCTAGCATTCAGAACATTAAAAGGTCTCTAACATATATGGCATCAAAGTGTGGATGATCACACACAAAATCAATGTTATCATATAGTCATAAGATTACATATGCTACTCGACTCGAGGAAATTCCTATTGACGGTAATGTGTACTTCTAACTGTAGACACCGATTTTCGCCCAAGGTCCACAATCAAGAATTTATAATATGATGACACTAGCGATCTTGCAAAATGAAGGTAAGTGAGCGGGGAGTTCCTACCCATCATTGTGGTGGGTGCCATAGGCACTTCGACGCTCAAGTCAGTAGTGAAGATGAGAAAAAAATGATGGAAAAATAAGGGCTGAGATTTACTTGACCTCCGTAGATTGTCATGAGGGCAGTGAGTTGGTGTGTAGAGGGTGAAAGGGTTTGAGAGCTCAAGTAAGAGTATTGAGGCTTGAATGATGATGTTTTTTCATTGGAAAGCAAATGAACTATCTGACAATGGGGCCTTCATTGGAATATGGGCGAGATACAAAAGGTTCGAGCCTTTGGTTAAACCTTGGTCTAGAAGCCATTTAAATGAATTTGGGTTATGTCTGTTATTGGGCCTGGGTGAACGATAATTATACCATTGGCCCAAGTTTGCCCGTACAGTTTGTCCCTTACTCTCTAATTCAATGAGTCCTTGTCTTGGAGAGTAGTTCGACGAGTATGTCGTCTGGGGTCGGTGTAGGCAAACCTGAGCATTGATGTCATTTGAATCTGTCAAAGGCCATATTATATCGATGGAGCCAAACAAATATTATGGTTGATCCTCCGTCGACTAGTCATGGACTTTGATGTTACTTGGACCTGTCAAATGTCATATTATGTTATTGGAACAAAACAAATACCTGGGATGATCCTCAGCCAACCAGACATAATAATGATCTGGGAGACTATCACCAGCTATAGGGAATGTTCCCGTCGACTAGACTGGATGAAGGTCCAGGATCACATCCAGTCGACCCAACCTGCTTTGGGTCAGGAGGAGTCAAATATATCATCTAGACCAGATGAAGGTCCAGGTCTTGATTTCGACTCGACATGAGCTAAATACATATCAAGGATGATCCTCAATCGACCATTCCTGGATGATGATGTTGCTCATCCTTGGACAATCCCCGGTCGACCTAACCTAGGTGTTGATGTCGTTTGGATCTGTTAAAGGTCATATTTAAAGAAAACAAATAAATATTAGGGATGATCCTCGGTCTACCCGACCTGGGTGTTGATGTTGCTTAGACCTGGGATGATCATCAGTAGAACCGACCTAGATGTTGATGTTGTTTGGACCTGTCAAATGACATATTTAAAGAAAACAAATAAATATTAGAGATGATCCTCGGTCTACCTGATCTGGGTGTTGATGTTGCTTAAACCTAAGATGATCCTCGATAGACCCGACCTAGGTGTTGACGTAGCTTGGACCTGGGATGATCCTCGTTCGACCCGACCTGGATGTTGATGCTGCTTGGATCTATCAAAGGTTATAATATGTTAATGGAATGAAACAAACAAATAAATGAGATGCTCATCAGCTGACCAGGTTTTGAACTTGACTCGACATGAGCCATTGGGGAATATTATCGTCGACTGGACCAGATGAAAGCTAGGATAATCTCCAGCCGAATGATCCTGAAGAGGACCAGAGGAGTCTTCAATGTCGTATGGACCAGATGAAGGTCCAGGTCTTGAAATTGACTCGACATGAGCCATTGGGGAATGTTCCATCGACTAGACCAGATAAAGGCCAAGACAATCTCCAGCCGATTGATCTTGAAGAGGACCAAGGGAGTCTTCAATATCGTTTGGACCTGATGAAGGTCCAGGTCTTGAACTTCACTTGGCATGAGCTATTGGGGAATATTCTTATCGACTGAACCAGATGAAGGTCAGGACAATCTCCAGTCGACTAATCCTGAATGGGACCAAATGAGTCTTCAATATCGTCTGGACCAGATGAAGGTCCAGGTCCTGAACTTGACTCGACATGAGCCATTAGGGAATGTTTCTGTCGACTTGACCAGATGAAGGCCAGGGTAATCTCCAGCCGGCTGATCCTGAAGAGGACCAGATGAGTCTTCAATGTCGTCTAGACCAGATGAAAATCCAAGTCTTGAACTTGACCCGACATGAGTCATTGCCTGCAAGTTTCAAAACCACAATTATGGTAAGTAATGAAAATAGAACATTGATACATGTCGTTTGGGAACTCATTTCGTCGACTGGGATAAGAAGAGAGTCTTCATCTACCCGTTATGTCGACTAAGCGAGAAGTAGATGAGTATCTTCTTGAAGGGTTGATTCGGTACTTGAACGATTAGAGCGCTCAAGTCTTTCTATTGCAAATAGAATGATTAAAATTCATAATGGTTATGAATAAATTATTCATTAGAGAATCAATGGTACTTTAAGGTAAAAATAATCAGAGGGTTATAACGGACATTATGACTCGGCTTTAATTATGAGATACTCGTGAAGGGCTAATCCATATGTAATGATTATATCGATGGACACCGACGTAGTTTGCCTTATATTATCCATCTACGGCAGCGAGAGTGCAACTTCTGGTTTTTTGGTGGAATAACTTGAAGTTAATAATTCAGAATATTTAATTAAGAGTTTAATTAAAATTCCATGATTTTTGGATTTCGGAACTGTAGGTCCATTTGGTCCTCGTGCTAGCTCGATATACTGCAACAAGTTAAATATAATTGGATAGTCCAATTATATACTCACATACATATATTATTATTAATGAGATTAATAATATATTGTGTCACACATGTAACTTTATATTACATTTAATATAAGGTTTTTATTTAATAAATGATTATGAGATAATCATTTAATAAGTATATTAAATAGTTTGATATATCATTTCTAATAATGTAGAATTTTTCAAATATCATTTGAAAAATTCAACATATCATTAATGAAATTTACACCTTATTTTGACAATCAAACATTGTCATTATGATGACAATTAATAAATTGATTGTTGTAAAAATTAGGTGTAGAAATTTAATGGTGGCCGAATTTTGCATGCAAATGCTTAGGGTTTTTGTTCAATTTTTGACAATATTTTACCCTAAGTATAAAAGGATAAGGATATTATCATTTTACCATAACTTTCATTATTGAAAAATAAAGCCACCCTTGTTCTTGTTTTCTCTCGAGCGTTGAAAGAAAAATAATAAGAAAAAAGAAAAATTATGGTGTGATATTCTTAATCTCTAAAGAGTTAGAGATTGATTTTGTGAGTCAAGCCCACCTTTATCTTTGGTAATTGCGAGGCATAGCATGGAATTTCATTTGGTGTTGGAACAGAAAGGGATATTTCAAGAGTGTAGAAGGGTTATTTTTTTGAGAAAAATCAAACTTGAAACACTATTAGCCAAACAACAATATCGAATACTCTTAAAAGATCAGCTGAATATTTGTCAATTGAGATGAATAATAAGAATGTTAAGGGGCACAAACCATCAAAATATCCGAAGTTAGAAAAACAGAAAGTGAATGTGACCGGAGAAATAATCCAAACTAAAGCAAAAGAGTTTTTATAGAAAATATATGGCGACTCTGATCCAGAATTTAACTTCTCAAGTGGTTGGCTAGAATGGTTTATGGCTAGACAGGGAATTAAAGCTTATCGAAAGTTTGGTGGAAGTGTTTCACACGTAAATTATTGGCTGTTTCGGGTGAGCTGTTTACGCGTTTTGGGTGCAAAACGGTTCAGATCCGAGCTACTGTTCAGGGGCTAATTCGAAGCTGAAAAATTGCTAAAAACAGAAGTAAAATATCAAACCAAGCGCTGGTCAGATTTGACCAAGAGAGGGAGAGTGCATAAAATTTTCAATTTCGATCCCAAGGCCTAAGGCCTTTCTACTGCATGAGGGAAATTGTTTCCTACAAGCTACAATAAGTAAAACATAACCCTAAAGATAATATGGAAGATCTGTATAATGTATGATTTCTCCGCTCAAACACACCATTGGGTGAGGAGTTCCTGGTGGGCTATATTGGGCGAGAATCTCATTCTCCCTTAAATAACTTCTAAATTTGTCGCTCATGAATTCACCACCTTGATTTGATCGAAGGCACTTGATGAATTTCTCGATTTGTTTTTCTACCTCGTTTCGAAATATTTTGAACTTTTCAAATGTTTCCGATTTATGTCTCATCAAATAGAAATAACCATATTTTAACTTATTATCAGTGAAAGTCTGGAAGTATGTTGAACCATTATAAGCGCCATGATTTAGTGGACCACACACATTACTGTGTACTAACTCCAATAAATCTTTATCACGGTGTCCAACACCAAGAAATGGGCTTTTTCATTTTCCTTTGGATACATGACTCACAAATTGGATAAGGATCTAAGGTAAGATTTTCAATCAAACCATCCCTAACTAATTTTGAGCGTTCAAGACATATATGGCCTAATCTTATATGCCATAATTTAGTATTATTTAATTCAAATCTTTTACTTGTATTTTCTTCTATATTAAAGACATCTCGATATGTTTCCAAGATATAATGACTTTAGATAAAGAACATTCACATATCAAATAGTTGTCTTTATTATATCAACATAAAACACTATCTTTAATGTTTATTTTATATCTTTCTTCATCCAATATTGATAACGATTTTATTTGTCTGGTAAAAGTGGGTACATAATAACAGTCATTTAAAAATAATTTGCATCCATTATGGAGATCTAAAACAACCATTCATATGGCCTTGACATCCAATGTCTCTTCATTTCCAACTCTAAGTTGGATCGCTTTTTTTTAGCCTTCTTTTAACCTTCATGACCAGCATGGAGTTGCAAATATGAGTGGGACTGACGTTGTCTAACACCTATCTACTATTTGTATCTAAGGCTAATGAGATGTCAAAAATAGGGTCTTGCGATTCCTTTCAAATCTACACAATTTTTTTTTCCAATGTCCGAACTTCTTGCAGTGTAGACATGCATCACGAGCTATATGCGGTCTTATAGTTTTTTACTTCTTGGATTCTCTCTTTGTTATCTTCTTCTATTCTATTTTAATTTTCTTCGACTTTCTAGAAGCCTTTGAAGAGCTTGCTCCACCATGGAGGTACAAAATGGGATTGTCTTTCTTTAAATCATGCTCCGTCGTGCGTAATATGTTATGAAGTTCTTCGTAACTGGCTTAAATCAAATGCATATGAAATTTTAACACAAAACCTGCATAAGTACCAGACAAAGAAGATAGAATCACATTTCGGCCTCACCGCTCATCGATCATAATGCCATGTCATTCCAAATATCGGATTTGATCGATCATGTTCAAAACATAAAGGCTAACCACTCTTTCATCCTTAAGCGTAGCATAAAACAATTCATTAAACCTGCGATATATTTAAATTACTCTATTTGCTTCGAACAACTCCGTAAGTGGTCTCATAATGCTCTAAGCATCAAATATCTCTATGTATTGTCTTAGCAAATCCGTCTTAGCTCTAAGCATCAAATACCTATATGTACTATCAAGTCATCAACATGTTTGGGTCAAAATAATAAAAATATTTAATTTAAAATATACAATGTATATCCAATATGACTTATGCATAATTAAATTAAAATTACAAAGCCATATATTCAAATACATATATTGTGTGGTTATGACTTGTGCTGATACCATTCTGTTGGGGTGGATGTGGGACCCTAGGGGAATGGGTCTAACCCATGGATATCAAGTATGATTGTATTTTTAAATAATTGAATGGAATATTATATTACATTAGAGTACATAGGAAAAAATCGGAGCAGAATCAGAGTCTGAAAACCAAAATGGAGAGCGAACTGCGCGCGTTAAATACGCATATCAGCGCCTTTTTTTCCTTGATTTCCATCAGCTCTTTTGCGTGAGATGATGGAAATTGGGGTTTGCACCCTAATTCATTTCCAACCTTCCCTAAACACTTTCAAACATCCAAATTTAATTTTAACATCAAAATCAACATCAACGCATGCTATAGAACAAAATCATATTTTTAAAAATATCAAATATTTTTACAAAAACATAAATTTATTCTAAATATTTACATGCGTTAATTTTGAATCCAAAATATAAAACAAAATTAAATCCCACAATTAAGTGACTCATGAACAATTCTAGGTCACTCAAAGGTGGTCAAGTGATTATAGAATGATAGCCATAACTCCAAGCTTTCGTCTAGAATTCCAAAGTCTAATTTTATGTTTCATGTCCAACATGAACATATTTGACCTTATTACAAGCATATTATGTTTATGCTTCTAAAACATCCATACATAAATTTATTAGCCTAATTTCAGCTTCAAGCTATATTGTTATGTATTAAATACAAAAACATAGCTTATTAGAGAAGATCAAACTTACCTAGAAAGCTTGAACCAAAGATTTAATTAATAAAGAACTTCTGCTCCTTGTTTATAAATATAAAGAACTTCTAAAGCTTCTCTAAACACTTCTTTAGGCTAATCTCTCTTATATTTTTCCTTAATGCTTGCTTGCTTAAAATTTTGCTCAAGCTTGCCTTTTATAAAGAAGCTTATGCATTTTTTAATTAATAAACGTTCTAATCAGCTTTTAAGTGGGCTTTATCCAATTTGTCTAAATATGCATAAGTATGTGTGACTATTCACATCTGTCTACCACTTTGATTTAATCCAATAAAATCTAGGCAACGTTTAACCAATCGATTAATTTATTATCTACAACTTTGATTTAATCCAATTAAATCAAGAAAAAGTTTAACCAATTGATTAGTTTATTGTCTATCACTTTGATTTAATCCAATTAAATCAACACCTATTATTACATATTTTTTAATTACCAAAATATCCTCCAATGGTAGAGATATTTATGAAATTACAACAAGCCCTGTGTGTGATTTTAGATTAATGCAATTAATGTCAACATAAATAATTAATATTATCCAATAACACTTAATAATTTTGATTGATAATTATAATATCAAATATTATTTATTATCAAACATTATCGGCTATCCAAGTGCTCAACGAGTACACTTAATATTGTAGGACTCTCTAAGTCAAGACACGTTCGTCATATAAGCCTAGCTTATATGTACGCAATTCAGCCATCTATGAATTTGTGAAGAACACAAATGACCTTTCTGAACTATACAAGTCGAGGTCATCACATATGTTTAACAATCCCTTTGTCGTAGACTATCCGAGTTGTTCCTAAGAAACATAGATTACACCATCAAGTTTCCAATGCCCACATCTCATATTGTCGACATATCCATGATTCTTTACAACTAATCAGAACATCATATTTGATATATGCGATCCACCCCAGGGGATCAGATTTGGCCAAAGTCATAAGAATCAATACTTACTCACATGGATACCTTAACTACTTATAATACACATACAGGTCGACAGATCATATCTTGATACACACTGGATTAACGAGTGCATCGGTCCATACTCAGCGAACATCTAGCGGTCAGACCAGGGAAGGCTTCTGACATATACGGCATCAAAGTGTGGAGGATCACACACAAAATCAATGCTATCATTTAGTCAAATGATTACATATGCTACTCGACTTGAGGAGATTCCTATTGGCGGTAGTGTGTACTTCTAATTATTAGAAATCACTTGTGAGTCATTCAATATTCGTTCCAACGAATACATGTTAGTCTCTAAGATCATCCCAAGATCATTTAAGCAATGAAATAAAGTGAATACGAAAGTAAGAATGGCGGAATCATACTTACAAAGAACGGATTTAGGATGCGTTGTACACAAAAAATTTGTGCCTTTGAGAAGTCTCCAAGCTTCCTCTTTGAATGTTGAATCCAAGCTCCAAGCTTTGATCTTGATTCCAAGCTCAATGGATTAGTTTCCCTAACACCTTGATATGATTCCTTGAATGTGCTAGCAAGATAAGAAAGAAAACAATTTTCCTTCTAAGGGTGAAGAAGCTCACGGCAATGAGCTTATGGAGAGAGAGAGAGAGTTTTAATTATTTTTCCTTTTTATTTTCTAAAAACTTATGCCAAAAAAGTCTCTCAACATTTGGTATATGCTTTTCCAAAAAGCATAAAGCAAAATGGAGGGAAAATTTGGCATTCAATGCCACCATCTACTCCCATCATTAATAGTGACTGGTTGTCAATCACAAAAATGTGACATGACTTCCATCACTAAAGTGACAGACGATGTGACTTGCGATGAGACTTGTGGGCCCCATTTAAATTCAAAATCCGAGTAGGCCCGCAAACACATTCTGGGCTCGGGTTCGTTAATTCCAAATTAACGAATTTTCCGTTGAGATGTAATTAAATTAAATTAAATTAAATAATTATGCATAGTAAAATTACTATTCACGTCGCTCGCGAATTAATTCTTAATCAATTCGTTAGCCCGAATTAAATCCAATTTTAATTCCGCGTCGAAATCTAATTTCGTTTAATATATCAAATATATCATTTGATCGATTAATTCCAAATTAATTGTTCTCTCTCTTTAAATAGTATTTTATCCTAGATAAAATCTCGCAGTAATTAATCTTAGATTAATTATGTTCGAATCATACGTCATTGGTGAATCTACGGGAAGCGACCCATGAGATCCCTGGATATATTGGCAGTAAATCCGGTCGTCGGACTGTCCAAACACGTACATACCTCGTACTACATTTTTACCGATTTACGAGACATGGTTGGCTTCTAGCAAAGCGCCATGCCTACCCAATTCTCCAGAAATATTCTTTAAGGAATATATAATCTATGTCAGACATACTATACGTAGTATTGCGTATTTCGATCCAGTATCGGATGTCACATGCTAGGCCTGGGGCTGGAATAGTGTCTGCCCCGTACGAAGCATATATCGGATCACAACCAACTAGTCTCTTTAATCGGATAATCATGACTTTGTCATATTATCCCGATGGTTGCAACACATTAGAGTACCAGTTCTGTATCCCTGTGTGATCATCATCTCCATATGACTGAAGTGATACTTCCGTATTGACTCACGTCCAATACACTACGATTCTCAATAAACCCAGAAGAGGCGTACACAGAACCTGATAAAGTCCCGGGCGACCAAAACCAAAGCGTATTGATTTTCGCAAGTACTAGCGATGTAAGTCTCAGGTTAAGACCAAATACACCTACCCTGATTCGGATTCCTATAGACACATAGTCATACTACCAATGGGATTCCAATGGGTCTATCCAGAGCGAAGCTGTTTCCGTACCATCGGTAAACACAACCTCCTATCACACTTGCATAAGTATCCAATACTTAAATATATGAGAACTATGCTGTTACGCTTCCATAACACGCACAAGTGCAATACTAGTCTATTCCGTATTATCGATGTCCAGTCTCGATAATACTACGACTATGTATATTTAATGATTAAACCGTTATGGATTGATACTGTCTCATATCTTATAATCCGGAACTAATCATAAGGACTTTTATCATTTATATATTAAAGTAATCAAATTTCAAAATGATAAAATACAATTTCCATTGTCACATAGTTAATTTGTACAAAAACCACAATGTCTTTTACAAATAGTGACGCTATGGGTCATAATTGTCCAACAATACCCACATGTCTATAGGAGCTTCCATTGCTCATGGTACATTGGGTTAAACCATTGGAACTCCAATTCAAATATACGACATGTACTAGTCTTCTAGACTATAGGAATTCGACTGTATTCTAAAACCAACGACTATGAATTTTTACTTTAAGAATAGTTTATAATAGTAATATTATCTCAATATCTGACCACCCAGTGTCTAATATTACTACATGATTATTCTAAGGTAGATGTCATTCTCAGCATATTTATATATCAATCTAATATGCATTATGACATAAATTACCATTACCATGTAGTTATTTTATTAACAAATAATAAAATATAATGTACAATACATTATTTGGATTGACGCTCCAAGCACCAACTCCAATAACAACAGCTCACTACTACCTTTAATTTATTTATTATTAATTTGTTTTGTAAAATGTATATGTAACTACTAAATTACACTTAATAACATTAATAAAATGTCTAGTTTTATGGGCAATTTAGGTATCACAAAAATAATTCAAAAATATATAAATAAGGAGTCATTCTTCATTTTTTTCAACAAACCAATTCTCAATTCTCTCATTCTCAATTCTCTAATTTTCAATTTCTTATATTGATTTAATTTTACAGTTCTTCAATATTAATAAAAAATGGCAAGCTCATCTGAGAACACCATGTCCAATGTGCCAACCCAAGAGAGCGGACAAAGTTTCGTTACACGGAGAAGATAAGTTAAGTCTCGATCTTCCGATATTTTCAAAATTCATTTTCATTTTGTCGAGAATGAAAAATAAAGGTCCAATAGCAGTATGCAACTATTGTGGTGTATCTTACAAATTTATTGGCGGCTATGACAATATGAATAAACACTTGTATAGACATCATGCCGCTGAAATTGGACTTGATGTAACATAAACTTAAATGGGCAGATACGGTTCATCTAGTAGAAATACGAATTTCTTAGATTTATTTAAATATTCTGATGCTAAAAATAAAGAAGAATTTGCTAAATTTACTTGTATGGCACATCTTTCTTTAGGTTTTCGTGAAAAAAATTATTTTTACTAATTATGTTCGAAATACTTTAAATCATATTGCCTGTAAAATGACTAAAAATATAACAAAAATATAAAATTTTAAATTATAAAAAAATGGTAAAATTATTTTAAATGAAATATTTAAAGATATTAAAGGTCGTATTTTTATTTGTTCTGATATTTGGAATGACCATTGGCAAACACACTCATACATGGGTATGACTTGTAATTGGATTGATGCATCATGAACCATGCAAAAATGACTTATTGTAAAAATGAGTTTTTGATAAGCAACATACTGCACAAAAATAGTTATAGAATTATTAAAGTAATTTTGGATTAATATGGTTTATTAGGTAAAATTTTAACAATTAGTTTTGACAATATATCTGCAAATACTGCATCAATTAGAGATTTAAAAGAAATATGCCAACTAAATTTGGGGGGTCAATTTTTCATGTTCGTTGCTTATGTCATGTCGTTAATTTATGTGTTCAAGATGGTCTGACTTTTTTATAACATCACATTAATCCTATTAAGATTGCACTTAATTGTATTTGGTGAAATTCTAATGTCAGGAGAGAATGGGCCAAGTTTTATAAATTAAAAGGTATTAAATCGGTAAACTTTTCATGAGATGTTCCAACTCGTTGGAATTATACTTATTTTCTTTTAACTCAAGCTTTTCAATAATGTATGAGCCAAATTTGGGTCAAAGGCATTATCATCTTTTCATCTTAAAGCCTATGTGATAGGCTAAGCCCAACTCCTTCAGATAGCCCGAATCAAAGCCCAAGATTGTGTTGGACAATTATGACCCATAACATCACTATTTGTACAGATCATGGTGTTGTTGTACAAATTAACTATGTGACAAAGGAAATTGCCATTTTATCATTTGTAATTAGATTACCAAGATGTATAAATGATAGAAGGTCCATATGATTAGTTCCGCATTGAGATGATATGAGACATTATCAATCCACGAAGGTTTAATCATTAAATATCCCTAGTCGGAGTATTATCGAGATTGGACATCGATAATGTGTAAAAGACTAGTATTACACTTGTGCGCGTTGTGGGAGCATAACGGCATAGTTCTCATATATTTGGGTATAGGACACTCATGCAAGTGTAATAGGAGGCTGTGTTTACCGATGATACGGAAACAGCTTCGCTCTGGATAGACCCCTCAGAATTCCATTGGTAGTATGACTATATGTCTATGGAAGTCTGAATCAGGGTAGGTGTATTTGGTCTTAACTTGAGACTTGCACAGCTAACACTTGCGACAATCAATATACTTTGGTTTTGGTCGTCCAAGGCTTTAACAGGTTTTGTGTACGCTTCTTCTGGGTATATTGAGAATCGTAGTGTATTGGGTGTGATGTCAAGATGGAAGTATCACTCCAGTCATAGTGGAGATGATGATCACGTAGGATACGAAACTGGTGCTCTTATATGCTACAGTTATCAGGATATTATGACTAGGTCATGTTTATCCGATTATAGAGACTAGTTACCAGAGATCCGATAAGTGCTTCGTACGGGGTAGACAAAGATCGTATATTCCTTTAAGAATATTTTTGGAGAATTGGGTAGTCACGGTGCTTTGCTAGAAGCCAATCATGTCTCATAAATCGGTAAAAATATAGTACTAGGTACGTACGTGTTCGGATAGTCCGACGACCGGATTTACTGCTAACATATCCGGGGATCTCATGGGTCGCTTCCCGAAGATTCACCGATGACGTATGACTCACACTTTATTAATCTGAGATTAATTAGAAGAGAGAGAAAATTAATCTAGGATTAATTACAGAGATATTTTATCTGGGATAAAATATTATTTAAAGAGAGAGAACGATTAATTTTGAATTAATCGATAAATTAATATATTCGATATATTAAACGAAATTGGATTTCGACGCGGAATTAAAATTAAATTTTAATTCGGGCGAACGAGTTAATTTAGAATTAATTCGTTAGCGACGTGAATTGTAATTTTGCTAGTCATAATTATTTAATTAAATTTGAATTAATTACGTCGCAACGGAAAATTCATTAATTTGGAATTAGCGAACCCGAGCCCGGGAATGTTTGCGGGCCTACTCACATTTCGAATTCAAGTGCGGCCCATAAGTCACATCAAACGTCAAATCACTAGTCATTCAAGTCATGGATGTCTTGTCACTTTGAGTAATTGACATCTAGTCACTATTCATTGAGTGTTGTGAATAATTGATGGAGTTGTTGAAGACTTTAAAGCCTTGTACCTATTTTTGGTAAATGGGATTTGATTTCCTATTAAGTGTATTAGATACACAACTCACCAAAAACTTCATTCACTCTCTCCAGACACCATACACACCATTCGGCCAATGGGTCTTCTTCTCATTCTTCTCCAAATTCGACCAAGGGCCATTTCCCTTCTCCAATTCTTGGCTTGGCCGAGACAATGAAGGAACAATGAGGAGATTTTGTGGAAAAATCTCCAATGAGCTAGCACTCAAAAGAGTTTATACAAAGGTGATAGGGAAATATTTCCTATGAGCATGGAATCACCAAATAAAGCTTGGAGCTTGAGTTCATCCATGGAGCACAAAAATAGAGCTTTGTCGTGAGCATCAATGGAGGAAAAGCTTGAAGAAAAGTTTTTTGTTCAAAGCTTCTCACATCCGATCTTTGTAAGTATGATTCTGCCGTACTTCTTTTGAGTATTCACACATGTTTCTATGCTTTAATTGATCTTGGGACTAATCTAGAAACCCAACAATGGTATCAGAGCCATTTTAAGCATGAAATTGGAATTAGGGTAAAATTGGGTAAAATTGATTTGAGCATGTTTGAGTGAAATTAATTGTTTGGATATGCTTGAATGATGATAACATAGTGTTATGTATGATCAATTTGATGAAAATTGAGTTGGATCAAAATTTCTCCAATAATTAGGCTTGACCGAAACTTGGATGTTGCCCTAAGTCATGGTGATTTTTGATTTTGATCATTGGATGAGTTGAAATCATTTGGGAATTGTTGATTTAGGATTTAATTGGATTGAATTCGGAATCGGACATGAAATTCCCTAATTGCCGTGAGTGATAATGCTGGAAATGATTGATTTTTTGATTCAATTGTGTTGGACATAAGTTGATGATGATGGGCATAATTAATTGATTAAATTGGTGTTTTGGAAATGTGAATTTGGTTAATTAATTATGGCATACACTTTAGGTTAATTAAATTATGAAATTCAGAATTTTGGTAATTTAATTAATTGGGCCAAATTTGGAATTGGGCTTATAAAGTTGTAATTAGGCTTAATGGGCTTGGTTGGGCCAAGTTTGGTTTAGGCTAATTGGTTGGATCTAATTGGGCCCAAAACCATATCCATAAAGTCCAAATATAACTATTGGGCCTTTAAAGTTTAATTAGGCCTAATGGGCCGAAATTGATTTCTAGGCATAAAGGGTGATTCCTTGATTGGGCTTTTGTTGCCGAAGCCCATGCCATAAGAAATTAATTGAAAGCCCATTGGACTTTAATTAAACGACATTGGATGTTAATCGGGCTTTGAGACCCGTTAAGATTAGATTTAGAATCTAAGTCGCAAAGGCTTATTAATAAAGTGTAATTATTTAATTTAGAATTAAATATGAAATTAGTATTGAATATGAATTAAATTAGATTTAATATTGTAGTTCAATATAATTCAAGAATTTGTACTTTGAGTACTTATTCTAAAACGAGTCGGACTCGCGCAAATCAAATCGTTGTTTGAACATTGGATGGTCATTAATTTTCAGATTAATTAATTGGATTAGATTGATTGATAACATGTTTTGTGTGAATACATGGATGTGATGTATGAATAATGTATATCGGATGGATATTAGATGGGTGAGGGCAATTTTAGAAATTGTTGTAATAAATTTAGAATTTATTAATTGGACCTACGTGTCCAGCCTATTACCTCTTGATTCTTGTATTTCTCTTCTCACCTACTCCCCTCAATGCAAATGAGGTTTCTTTATGTAGAAGTAATACTTATGCTAGCGGGAGAGAGGAAATGGAGAGATTTGTTCTAGGAACAATGTGTTAAGTATCCATCCGCATATCATTATTATATTTACTTACGCGCCTTATTATGTGTTTAAAATGCATGCTTAAGGGTGTATGATGATGAGACCTAACAAAGATAATTAATTGGTTGCCAATTTACGCGAAAAACCCTCAAAATATATTAATCGTTTTTCCTTCCATTGAGTGATTCTTACTCAAGATCCAAGACTGGCACTGGTTTGTTGGCCAAAGTCAAGACCTTTGTCCTTCGCGGATGTGTTTGAATCATGAAGGCTTTGTTCCATATCGGTGTCTTGTCCAAGTTGTGATTTGTTGGCCAAAGTCAAGATCACTTCTTGTCCATCGACATTGATTACGAAGCTTTCCATAGTCAATGGGTTCCGCTTAACTGGGATCATTAAGTTTGTTGTGCCAAAGCCAATGCTTAATTGATTCAGAGGAAAAAGGTTAGGCAATATATTGGATATATTGGCATATATAAGATATATGTTTCGGACTTGGATGTCCATCTACTGGATCTAGGAATTGGATGAGATCCAATTGATCTTAGAGATCTACCTAGTTAAATATCATACAATTTGTTGGCCAAAGTCAATATTGTGTGTTATTTAAAGGGATCCTAGCCCACTAGGAAACAAGGTTTCCCGAGTACTCCACAGAGGGTTAGAGGCTCGCCGAAAAATAGTGGGAGGCAAGTATTAAATTTGCAATATTCATTTAGTTACTTGCCAATACGCGCTCATTTCATTTTTCGTCAAATAAACTAATATTTAATCGTTGTTTTAATTTAACAGTTGGACTGTATTCAAACTATTTAAATTAATAATTGATTTTATAATTGGATTATAGTAATCAATATAATTGAATTCAACAATATAAATTATAGTTGATTATATAGTTGGACTGTAGTAATCATTATAATCTATAGTACCTAAAATTGTTGATTGGATAGTTGGACTATAGCAATCAAGAATAATTGAAAGATTAGTGTTTAAAACGTAATCCTGGGTGAAAATGTTTTAAACGGCTTTAATTTTCAAATTGGGAATAAAAACTTCAGGATAGTCCTGGAGATCGAGAAGTTACTTTGTTTGATATAGTGACATCTCGAGCTTAAGCCCAGAGTTGAGCAAATAGTAGAACATGATATTTGGAATATTCATGTGATGATAACTTTAGTGCTTAATCCATTATGCTTGCCGCAAAGACTCTTTAATTTCTTAGGCAGAACTAAGGATTAGATCCTTATAGTATGATATTGAAATTGAAGGATCTTCATAGATCTATCCTTAGATCTTAGAAGTGCAAATTTGCAGTAGAAAACTCTTGGAGAGTTAATGGTTATACTCAAGGAGACAAAGCCAGAGTTTACAATAGGGCAAGAAGCGCAAGACGCATCTTACTTCGACATCCCAGAAGGCCAAGGCTTGGCCAAAGGCTTCTGGGGTGTGGAAAAAATATCAAAGGCAAAATCGTTATAATCTTCTGGGAAGACAAAAGACATATCCCAAGATGTCTGTCTAAACTGTGGCAAACGGGGTCACTGAAGCGTGACTGCCGTATGGACAAGGTAGACATGAAGGAACTGAAGAGGGGCAAGGCTCCGGCTTCAAATATGTTTGTCATCAACATGTTCACTACTAGTATTAAAATTGGATTTTAGATACTAAGTGTGGTACATAAAAATGTACTGATGTGCAGAATCTGCTGACAAGCAGAATACTGACTTCAGATGAGATTAATCTGCGAATCGAAAATGGGACGACATCGCTGTTTTAACCGTAGAAACCTAAGTTTAGGAACTACCCTTCGGGTGTGTACTTAAATTAGGAAACTGTTACAATGTAACTAGTTTGACTAGAAACATTATCTGTATATCAGAGTATAATCCGTTGCAGATATACCTTTATATTCTAGAATACTAAAGTGTTTTATTATATAAAGATGATATTGAGATAAACACATTAGATGTGAATAACAGCATTTATATTTTGAATATAAATAAATCTCAAACATATGACATGACAAACAAATAGCTCAAACTGAGTAAATCAGTTGAGACTTATATGTGGCATTGATGTCTGGGACACAATTAACAAGACTCGTATATCCACACTTTCGAAGAGTGGGTACTAGGACAGATTTGATTCCATTCAAATGATGTCTACGAATTTAGTTTATTGGGCAAAGTGCCTATAACACCTTTACTTGGTAAAAGTGTAAGTGCCACCGATCTGTTAGCCCTCGTTCATAGTGACGTTAGAGGGCCCATGTCTAGCTAGGCTAGAGGTGGATATGAATACTTCGAAACCTTTACGGATATGGCATCGCGTTATGGTTATGTGTTTCTTTTGAAACACGGATCGGAAACTTTTGATGAATTCAAAGAGTTTCGACACAAAGTAGACAGACAGACCGGCTAAAGTATTAAAACCGTCACGGTTAACCATGATGGAAAATACTTAAGCAATAAGTTTCTCAAATACTTGAAAGAGTATAGTATTCTTTCAAATGAGGACTCCTCCCGGAACACGTCAGTTTGACGGTGTGTCCGAACAGAGAAACCAAATTTTGTTGGACTTGATAAGGTTAATCATGAGTCGCTTTGAGCTACCATTTCCTTCAAAGGATACGCATTAATCAGTGCAAAGCTTATTTTGAATAAGGTTCCATAAGAATCTGTTAGACAGACTTCATATTAGATATGAACAGGAAAGAAACTGGGTTTTCTCATTCCTGAAGATTTGGGAATGATAGGCATATGTTTGGATGATACCAAACTATAACCCAAATCGGATAAGTGCCTAAGTTGTAGGTTATCCTAGGGAAACCAAAGTATAGTACTCATACAACTCACTAGAGAACAATGTAATTGTTGCTCGCCATGCGGTTTTCCTAAGAGGAATACCTGTGGACGCTGGTTTTCGATCGAGGTCCTCAATCAGAATTTGTAGGTTGGGGGCATTAGCGATCCTGCAAGACAAAGGTAGAGTGAGCGGGAGTACACTACCCACTTGTGTGGTGGGTGCCGGGGGCACTCCGACGCTCAAGTCAGTAGTATGAAATGAGCAGTAAATATGTAAATGTGAAAGTAAGGTTTGATGTTACCTTTAACTCTTCGGGTGACCGTGAGGGCGGTGGTAAATGAATAAGAGGATGGAGAGCTTTGAAAGAGTTAGTGCCAGAAAGCAGAAGCTTTAATGTGAGAAGTGAAGCCCCCCTCAGAGTTGAGAAACCCCCTTTGAACCCTGAGTTATCTCCCCTTTTATAAATCTGAAAAGAGATTACTTTATACCTGTGATAAAAGCTGGCAACGGGCCTACAACGTGCTGACATTTCTGGAAAATGAGCCCACAAGGTGCCTTGGATTCAACTTTCAGCGTTGGAAGAATATTTACATGTGTTTGTGCTTAGAAAAATAGGAAATAGTTGGTAACAAATTGTGGTGTGTTTTATGCTGTCTACTTGTTTGGCTTTACATTTGTAGCTTCACGTACAGATAGAATAAGGTCTTTTTGGGTTGGGCTTTCCAATATGGTGTTAAGGGCATATATTCATGGACTTTTGGTATTGAGTTTGATGTGAAAATATATTTTTACCCTCGGGTCCAAATTTGGCACGTACAATACCTATATGCAGTGTTAAGTGGGAAGAAAGTAAAACTCGATGAAAATCGAAGTAATACTATTTCAGGCACCGATTCCTTAATGGAACAGAGATAGTTCATCAAGGATGAAACTATTCCAATAATCTTCGAATACACAAGAACCGCGTAAGTCGGAGAGAGTCAGAAAAAAACCTAGGAGGTATGGGTTTCTGATCTCACCTCATTAAGATGTCAATCTTATTGAGGAATACGAACTAACTACGTATGAGGAAGTGATACAAGGTATCGACTCCCTATTATGGCAAAGTGCCATGAAGTTCGAAATGGATTCCATGTATACCAACCAAGTTTGGATACTAGTTGTTCTACCGGAAGGCATTGTGTCTATTGGTACTATATCAGTCTTCAAGGAAGACATACATGGAAGGCAACATACCAACGTACTACGCTAGGCTTGTAGTGAAAAGGTATCGTTATCAATATTATGTCGAGTACGACGAAACCTTTCACTAGTTTCCATGGTTAAATCCATTTGGATAATGCTTGCTGATGCTGCATGTTTCATTCATGAAATATGGCAGCTGAACGTAAAAATCGATTTCCTTAAACGGAAACCATTTGGAGGATGTTTACAACATCCTGACGGTTTTGTCGTACCAAAACAAGCAAACAAGGTTTGCAAGATAATTCAATCCATTTATGGATTGAAGCACGCATAGCGTTCTTGGAATTATCATTTTGATGTAATCATAATGGTGTATGATTTAATTCAAAACGAAAATGATTCTTGTGTATATAAGGAGGTTAGTGGGAGCGCACTGAAAGTGTCTGTCCTATAAAATGATGACATGTCATTTCTTGGAAATGATATTCCCATAATACAATTGGTGAAAGCTTGGCTTTCATGAAAGTTCTCCGTAGAATTCTTTGGAGAGACAAACTTTATTCTAGGAATAAGGATCTACTATGATAGATCTAAAAGTTGTTGGCACTCTCCGAGAACTCGTATATTGAAATAAATGTACGCGACCTGGTGTCTCATACGATTTGAGCATATGGAGTCACAATCAGGCCAATCCAAGTGATAGTCACTGGATTGATGTTAAGAACATCCTTTAGTATCTTAGATGAACTAAGGATGCTTTCTGATGCTATGGAGAATGAGAACTTGAAGTGACTGGGATCACCTCTGCAAGTTTCCAAATCGATAAAAACGACTATTAGTCGTAGTAACGGTACTATAAAGTTTGAATAACGGAACAGTGAGCTAAAAATCTTCCAAGCAAGATACTGTTGCCGAATAAACAACAAAATCGGAATATTGCTGCAGCTGAGGCAGTAATAGAAGCCTTTTGGATCGATAATAATTCTAATTAGATTAGGAGTAGTTCTGTTAGCAGCTGAGCTAGGCTACAACACATGCTAAAGAATTAATGGTCTCATCAACGATCCAGATATATACTTCAAATATTCATCTGATTCGTTCAGATTATACATCGTGGCGATGTGATGATTAATAAATCGCATCAGATGATAACACTGCAAATCCGCTGACGAAAGCATTTTCTCAGCAGAAATTTAAGCGAACCGTACATAGTTCGAGTGTAGGACACTTGAGTGATTGGCTATAGGCCAAATGGGAGATTGTTGGACAATTATGACCCATAGCATCACTATTTGTACAGATCATAGTGTTGTTGTGCAAATTAACTATGTGACAAAGGAAATTGCCCTTTTATCATTTGTAATTAGATTACCAAGATGTATAAATGATAGAAGGTCCATATGATTAGTTCCGTATTGAGATGATATGAGACAGTATCAATCCACGAAGGTTTAATCATTAAATATCCCTAGTCGGAGTATTATCGAGATTGGACATCGATAATGCGTAAAAGACTAGTATTACACTTGTGCGCGTTGTGGGAGCATAACGGCATAGTTCTCATATATTTGGGTATATGATACTCATGTAAGTGTAATAGGAGGTTGTGTTTACCGATGATACGGAAACAGCTTCGCTCTGGATAGACCCCTCAGAATTCCATTGGTAGTATGACTATGTGTCTATGGAAGTCCGAATCAGGGTAGGTGTATTTGGTCTTAACTTGAGACTTGCACAGCTAACTGATGAGTGGTATTTATATCACTATTTCCCACTCATTTAACTTAATATTTTGTATAGTTTCTTGAGTTTTGTGAACGTTTTGATGTGTTTTATTGTTATTTTGCAGATAAATAAAGTTTGGACAGCACTGGAGGCAATTTGGGGCAAAACCGGACAAAAATGTGTCAGCAGGGATATTTTGGTCTTTTGCGCGTCGCGACGTCCGGACCTTCAGCGTCGCGACGCCCCGCGTGAGCCGAATCTGCTAACGTGCGCCAGGTCAACGGTCAACAATTTGAGAAGTTTGACTTTGCTAAAATGCGCCGTGCCATGTGTCACCATCACATCCAATCTGCTAACGTGCGCCGTGCCACGTGTCGTCATCATAAGCTGCCGACACTCAGACTTGACACGTGTCGCCTCGTCATCAGCCATGTCAACGGTCAAAGAGTCAACTTCGCCATGTGTCACGCCACGTCATCAGCCACGTCACAAGGTCAACCAAGTCAATGTGCCACGTCAGCCTCAGCCAATCACAACATGACACGTGTCGCCACATGTCGCAATCCTATTGTGCCGACAATTGCAATGCCACGTCATCGCCACGTCAGCGCCATGTCAGAATGACGTCATCAATGACGTCATCACAATAATTGAGTCTTAACCGCCTTGCCACCTGTCGCGTAAACAGTTAGCCGCCTTGCCACGTGTCGCCTCCTCAGTGAGCCACGCCAACTGTTCCAGCGTCGCGACGCTGGAGCCCTCAGCGTCGCTACACCGGAACCTTACCCGAGCCTATAAATTCAGCACGAAATTTCAGTATTTGTTACACCATTCTCTCTCTTCTAATCCGTGTAAAGAGAGAGTTTCTCTCTCTAGAATATTTTAGTTTTTAATTTTTTACTTTTGTAATTTAATTTTAATTACGTTTTGTAATAATAGTAATTTACTTTCTTTACTTTTTACAGTTTTTACTATTTACCATGAGGAGGTAATTTCCCCAGCTATGGTGAAAGGTAATTCTTTTACTGTTACTATTTAGATTTATCTCCCTTAAAAATAATATATTTACTAATTAAAATACTGATTAATAAAGGATACCGCTATATTGGTCGGTTGGTAATTCAATTTAATCTGGTTTAAACCTGACTTAAAAAGGATACCGCTATATTGGTCAGTTGGTAAGTTTATTTCTGTTGGTTTGAACCTGACTTAAAAAGGATACCGCCAGATTGGTCGGTTGGTAAATTTATTTTGGTACCGCCTTTATGGCTGGAATATGGACAAATATTACCGCCTATATGGCTGGTTGGACTTAATTTGACTTAATCAGGATACCGCCAGATTGGTCGGTTGGTAATATTATCACAAGTTTATATATTATTTTCTGGGAGATATCTAAATTAGTAGTAGTAGAAATAATTCCTTTTACCTTAGCATTTTTATTTCATTTTACTTTTAAAGCCTTTACTTTACGCAATTACTTTTCAGCACTTTTATGGCTTTTACTTTTCAGTTTTTACTAGTCCTAGCTATGTGTCATAACTAAGTTAGTAATCTAGGGTTGTGATAAAATCCAATATCACCGGTTTATAAGGGTTAAATTATAATTTGGGTAATATAAAGATTTATTTATTGAGTCTTAATCTTAATGCTTTTTATTAACTGGCCACTAATAAAATTGATAAGGTAAACTTAAAATGAACTAGACATAGGGATTTTAGGTTTAAGACCTCAGACTCAATAACCCATTATCTTCCTTGAGGATAGATAACCATTTAATAGATTTCCTTACAGGATAGGAATATACCTGTCGGGCGGGGGTAGCTATAATTGGAACTTAATCTTAATAAATCCAGATAATTTGGTTGACATAGACATATGGTTCAATTAGGTTAAATTGGATATTTGTAATTGACCATCGGAAGAGGCTTTTACATAATTTAGTGTTCCAGGTTAATAAATCAATATTTTACCCAACTTTAAGATAACCACTTCATCTTTAAAATGATATTGGAAGAAATCACAACCCTAGATAGTTTTTAATATTGAATTTTCTTAAAACCTATTTTCGACAAATTTGTTTACTTGCTTTTAAATTTAGAATCGTCACCATTTCAAATCAATCAATTAACTTGTTACATATTAGTAATCATTTGACCTCATAAAATTAATAGTTTAGATATTAAGTCCTCGTGGGATCGATATTTTTATACTACTTGAACGATACGTGCGCTTGCGTTATACGTTTGTGTTTATGCCGGTCACTAACACTTGCGACAATCAATATACTTTGGTCTTGGTTGTCCAGGGCTTTAACAGGTTATGTGTACGCCTCTTCTGGGTATATTGAGAATCGTAGTGTATTTGGTGTGATGTCAAGATGGAAGTATCACTCCAGTCATAGTGGAGATGATGATCACGTAGGATACGGAATTGGTGCTCTTATATGCTGTAGCTATCGGGATATTATGACTAGGTCATGTTTATCCGATTATAGAGACTAGTTACCAGAGATCCGATAAGTGCTTCGTACGGGGTAGACACAATTCCACCCCAGGCCTAGCACGTGACATCCGATGCTGGATCGAAATACGCAATACTACGTATACTACGCCTGAAAAAGATCGTATATTCCTTTAAGAATATTTCTAGAGAATTGGGTAGGCACGGTGCTTTGCTAGAAGCCAACCATATCTCGTAAATCGGTAAAAATGTAGTACTAGGTACGTACATGTTCGGATAGTCTGACGACCGGATTTACTGCCAACATATCCGAGGATCTCATGGGTCGCTTCCCGAAGATTCACCGATGACGTATTTCTCGCACTTTATTATTCTGGGATTAATTAGAAGAGAGAAAAAATTAATCTAGGATTAATTACAGAGATATTTTATCTGGGATAAAATATTATTCAAAGAGAGAGAACGATTAATTTTGAATTAATCGATAAATTAATATATTCGATATATTAAACGAAATTGGATTTCGATGCGGAATTAAAATTAGATTTTAATTCGGGCGAACGAGTTAATTTAGAATTAATTCGTTAGCGATGTGAATAGTAATTTTGCTAGGCATAATTATTTAATTAAATTTGATTTAATTATGTCGCAACGGAAAATTCGTTAATTCGGAATTAGTGAACCCGAGCCCGGGAATGTTTACGAGCCCACTCGCATTTCGAATTCAAGTACGGCCCACAAGTCACATCAAGCGTCAAATCACTAGTCATTCAAGTGATGAATATCTTGTCACTTTGAGTGATTGACATCTAGTCACTATTCATTGAGTGATGTGAATAGTTGATGGAGGTGGTTGAAGGCTTTAAAGCCTTGTACCTATTTTTGGTAAATGGGATTTGATTTTCAATTAAGTGTATTAGATACACAACTCACCAAAAACTTCATTCACTCTCTCCACACACCATTCGGCCAAGGGTCCTTCTTCTCCTTCTTCTCCCAATTTGGCCAAGGGCCATTTCCCTTCTCCAATTCTTGGCTTGGCCGAGACAATGAAGGAACAATGAGGAGATTTTGTGGCAAAATCTCCAATGAGCTAGCACTCAAAAGAGTTTATTCAAAGGTGATAGGGAAACCTTTCCTATGAGCATGGAATCACCAAATAAAGCTTGGAGCTTGAGTTCATCCATGGAGCACAAAAATGGAGCTTTGCCGTGAGCATCAATGGAGGAAAAGCTTGAAGAAAATTTTTGTGTTCAAAGCTTCTCACATCCGTTCTTTGTAAGTATGATTCCGCCGTACTTCTTTTGAGTATTCACACATGTTTCTATGCTTGAATTGATCTTGGGACTAATCTAGAAACCCAACAGATTGGGCCAAGGATCCGAACTCCTCTCAGGCCCGATTCAACAAACAACCCAGATCAAATTTGGGCCAAGGACCCAATTATTTTTCTCAGGCCCAATTAAAGCTTACAGCGCAACCCACTTTCAAACAAGGACCCAACCAAAAAATATGCCTTCATAAATTGATTGCTCTCCGTACAATCAACTGATTCATCAATGAAAGTTGAATGTTAAACATGTTAGTGGGCCCCACCTTCATAAATATGACCTTATTCCAGCTAAAAGACTATTCCTTAGTCAATGAAAGAAAGTAGAATTCAGAATTACATTCGTTCAAGCTTAAGCATCCTTATTCAAGGCTTAAGCACTCTTACTTGAGCTCTCAAAGCCTCTTACTTTCTAAACACCGGCCCACAACCCTCACAACTGTCCACGGAGGTCAGGGTAACATCAGACCTTGCCCTTCCATTATTTACTGCTCGTCTTCATTACTGACTTGAGCGTCGGAGTGCCTACGGCACCCACCACATTGGAGGGTAGAAACACCCCTCTCACTCTATATTTATTTTGAAGGATCGCTAGTGCCCTATCATATAAATTCTCGATTATGGAACAAATGTGAAATCCAATGTCTACAATTTGGCACCCACCGTGGGGCCTTAGCGATTTGCAACAAGCAAAGATCCCTCAGTCTACGATCCTTACAAACATAGCTACTCATGGCTTCAAGCAGCAAGCCGACACTAGACTATGTGGCCGCTAAATTATTCATTCTCCAAGAACAGTTACGAGCTTTAGAGGAAGAAAACTTAGCATGCAGAGCTTTAATACGAACCTACAGAAAAAATTAGAGCAAATATCCTCAACCTCTCAACATCACAAAACTCCGAATCACCCCATCAATCCTACCATTTGATCCAACCTTCTGGAAGCATTTAACAATGTGGCAGATGATAATCTACCATCAGACACCCATCCACCAAATCACCAAAGAAATCAACATATCTCTCCGACTGATCAAGCACAGCAAGTCTCATCCACCATGCGCAAGGAAATGCAAGAGTTCAAAGAAACAATTCTCTACAGTCAACCTGGTGTTAAACTACCAATGAGGAAAAGTTAAGCCGGGATAATCTCAGACACTCATTTCCTAGAAACCATCACTTACATAGAACTCTCATGGAAGTTCAACCCTACGACATGAGGCATTATAATGGATCCATAAACCTAGACTACATGGAAAGATTGCCATCAACTCCTAACAACGTGGCAGGATAGCCATATTCTCCATATAACATGGATAGATCTTCATCAACTCCAAACTATATAAGAGGATAGTCATCTTTTCCAGACGATATGGATGAATTATCAACTCCTCCAAATGACATGAAAGGATTGTCATCTTTTCTAGAAGATATGAGAGGATAGTCATCTTCTCCAGATGACATAGATGAATTATTATCTCCTCCAAATGACATGCAAGGATTGTTATCTCTTCCAGACAACATGAGTGGATAGTTACCTTCTCCAGACAACATGGATGAATTATCAACTCCCCTAGATGACCTGAAATGATTGTAATCTCTTTCAAATGATATGAGTGGATAGTCACATTCTCTAAATGACATGGATGAATTGTCATCTCCTCCAAATGACATGAAATGATCGTCATTTCATCGAGACAACTGGATGATAAGTCATATACTATTGACTACATTGAATGATTGTCATCTATTTTCCATATCATATGTAAGGAGTGCCATCAACTCCAGACTACATACGAAGTCCTTCATCAGGTTTGGTAGAGTGAAAACTCTCAGGGACCTTCATCAGGTTTAGGGGAGTAAAGACCTTCATAGACCTTTATCAGGTTTAGTCGACCAAAGTTTCAAGGACCTTCATCAGGTTCAGTCGACCGAAGATTCAAGGATCTTCATCAGGTTTAGTAGATCGAAGCTTTATGGACCTTTATCAGGTGCAATCGATCGAAGACCCTCATTGACCTTTATCAAATTCAGTCGACCAAATCATTAAGGACTGTAATTAGGTTCAGTCGACCGAAGCTTCGTGGACCTTTATAAGGTTCATTCGACCGAAGAACCTTATGGACCTACATCAGGTTCAATCAACTGAAACTTCATGGACTTTTATTAGGTTCAGTCGATCGAAGCTTTAAGGGCCTTCATCAGGTTCAATCGAATGACGCTTTAAGGACATTCATCTGGTTCCATCGACCGAAGATTCATGGACCTTCATCAGGTTCAATCGACCGAAGACCCTCATGGAACTTCATCAGGTTCAGTCAACCGAAAACCCTAATGGACCTTCATCATATTCAGTAGACTGAGGATCATCTCAGATATTTATTGAGCTCCATCAACATGGTATGACCTTTGACAGATCCAATCAACATCAACGTCTAGGTACACTTGCGTGCTTTATACATACCCTAGACAACATACTCGTCGAATACTCTCCAAACTAAGAACTCTTTGACTTAGAGAGCAGAGAAAAACTGTACAGGCCGAATTTACGCCAAGGCATTATCATTTTTTTCGTCTTAAAACTTATGTGACAGACTAAGCCCAACTCTTTTAGATAACCCAAATCAGAGGCCAAGATTGGCCTAAGGATCCAAACTACAATCAGGCCCGATTCAAAAAAAAACCCAGTGACCCAATTATCTTCTCAGACACAATTAAAGTCTACAGGGCAGCCCACTTTCCAACAAGGACCCAACCGAAAAATATCCCTTCATAAATTGATTTCTCTCCGTACAATCAGCCAATTTATCACCAAAAGTTGAATGTTAAACATGGTAGTGGGCCCCACCTTGATAAATAAGACCCATATTCCAGCTAGAAGATTATTCCTTAGTCTATAAAAGGAAGCAGAATTCAGAATTACATTTGTTCAAGCTTAAGCATTCTTACTTGAGCTCTCAAAACCTCTCTCTCTAAATACTGGTCCACCGCCCTCACGGAAGTCCATGGAGGTCAATGTAACCTCAGATCTTGCTATTCCATTATTTACCATTCGTCTTCATTAATGACTTGAGCGTGGGAGTGCCTATGGCACCCACCACACCGGTGGGTAGAGACCCTCTGCTCACTCTGTATTCATTTTGCATGATCACTAGTGCCCTATCATACAAATTCTTGATTGTGGACCGAAGGTGAAATCCGGTGTCTACAAATACAAAGATGTATTTTGTAGTTTTTTCCCAACATGTTCAACATATATCACTTTTACCTAATCAATGGGATATTTGTGAAAAAAATTTAGAACTTTTAAAAGTTATTAATGATGCTACAAATTGTTATAGTGTGGTTTATTATCCTATAATAATTTTATTTCTTATTGAATATTTGAATATTATCGGTACTCTATATGAGCATGCTGAAAGTTCAAATGTTAATGATATTGTTTTAATTGAAGCTATTGCTATTATAAAGAGAAAACGATTGACTTATTTTAACGACATTCGTTTGCTTTATCTTATTTTCAAAATTTTTTATCCTGAATTTAAATTAGAAGGTTTGAATATTAGCTTATAAACTTACTATGCATTTTTAGGAATAGATAAAGAAATTAATATTAGAAAAATAATAGATTGAATAAAAATTTATTTAATAGATTTATTTAATGGTTATGTTAGTAGATATAACTTGTACTCATCAGGACAGTCTAGTAGCGAACCTGTAATACATTCAAGACTTAGCATAGGTGATCGTTGATTATTACAATGAAATAAAAAATCGAGGGCTAACACGATTAATAACCCAAAATTAGATAATTATTTATCTTCCAATTTTGTGTTTCCTCCTGAATGTTTAGTAAGTAAAAATTTTCAAGTACTTGACTCGTAGAACCGATATCAAAATGTCTATCATGTTTTATAAATTATTGCTAAAGAGGTGCTAGCATGACCTGTTTCCACCATTACAGTTGAATAGGCCTTCAGCTTATGAGGTAATATTTTGGAAGTGAGACAGTCTTCATTACATCCAAGCACTTTAGAAGCAACATCATGTGTGGATGATTAGACCCAAGCTAATCTAAGGCAACAAGAAGATGCCCCCGATGACTTTGAAGACATGTTCGACAATGCATCTGCAAGTGCAAGCGGAACAGAAGCAGAATGATCAATAATAGGCATAAATAATGATGATGAGTAAATAATTGTAATGGGAAATTATCTAAAAAATATAATAGAACTACGAGAGCTTTTATTCCTCTCACCCTTGGAGGATACGTAGGCAAATTAAGTTTTTAAGAATTTAAGTTCAAGTTTTTTTATTTTATTTTTAATTTAATGTAATATAAATTCCAATTAATAATTTTAAATAAATTTGAAATCTCAATTTTATTTTTTAAAAAATTAAAATTAAAATTAAAATTAATTTAAAAAAGAAACCGAATGGAACCAGAATTTAACCGAAATTATCTGGTTTGGTTCCGGTTCCAAAAGCGTGAAATTAGGAATCGAATTATCTGGTTTGGTTCCGGTTCCAAAAGCGTGAAATTAGGAATCGAACGGTTTGGTTCTGGTTCAGAACAAATTCAAATCGGTGGCCAGATTTACTTATATTTAGATATTAAACAGGGCAGAGCTATTTTAGGGGATGGCACAGCCTGCTACGAACATGTCCCCACTGCCTCATTAAATTTAAAAAATAAAAAAGAATTCAATTTGATCCCACAAATATAAAAGATAAAAGAAACCACACAAAATAAAATATACAAAAAAATAGGCAGACGCTCAAGTCACAGAGAAAACCACTTTCTGTTTTTCCATGGTTTTCCATGTTGAGCTTTCTTCCCCATTTTGTTTTGTTTTATTTTTGTTGATGGTGATTTTCGAGCTTGAGAAGATCTGAATTATGAATGAGGGTATTAAGAGGATTTCACTTACCAATGAAGGGGCTCAAGGTCTTTGCGAGGATGAGGATCCAGGCCCAATGCCCAGATTCAGTTACATTTAAAGACCGCCCGAGGATGTCGGTTTTGGATTTGAGGCACAATGAAAGGGGTCGGGATGAACCAGAAGATGCACAGTCATATACACCCAGAGAGAGTGATCGTTGAAAGATACAAGTTAGAAGAAAAGCATAACAGTTTAGATTATCATCAAGGGAAGCTACTTCTCAATATTTCTACATGCAAAGGGACTTAGTGTTGGCTTGACCTTTTTGAAGAGAAGATAAGGGAGGTGAAAGCTTTTCCGCCGACCCGACCAGCTAGTAATTACAACGAATGATGCCACTTATTTTGGGATACCGACCTGAGGATATCGGTCGGGGTTGCAGCATTTAGGTTTTCACTTGGGTATAGTGTGTGGCAATTACCAAGATGGGTGCATTAATGAGTTTTAGATGGCGGGGAGTGGTTATATTAGGTGGCACAAATACTTAAAGGTTGAATGAGGAAGAGAGCCTACGCAATAATGACTTGGTAACGTGGCTGACGTCATGATTTGGCAGGATAATAGGTTTAGACGTACTATATAAAGGGGTTGAGAATTCATTGTAGGGGATTAGCTAATTTTTCTCACACATAACTTGTAAAAGACAACCAAGTGTAAGCGAGAGCTATAGCAGGACAGTTAGACTCGAGCTCCTAATAAAATGTTTATTTCCTTTGCATACGTGGATGTAGGTTGGATTTATCCCGTCAAACCACATTAAACCCTTTGTTTTGTCTGTTGTTTCTTTCTTTTGCCAAGTTTGATTTGGTTTCTAACTAACCAAACAAATTCACAGTAAATAAAGGTTGGTTCGAGGAGTGATTTTCCTGAATTGCCCCTGGAACAAAAAATAACTGTCAACAGTTGGCGCCGTCTGTGGGGAACTGATACAAAAAGTGAAAAACATGTTAAGACAATGGTAGGAGACGGAAACCACAGAACTTTAGAAGCTTCTACGACAAAATGGAGATTTTATAGACGCATCCGAAGACTTACAAAGACTCGGGTTCTGTAAAGGTTTATGGGTAGAAGAGCTGCCAAAGGTTTTATAGAGGTTTCATGGCCGCATCTGACGACTTACAAAGAATCGGATCCTGTAAGGGTTTGTGGGTATAAGAGATGCCATAGGTTTTATGGGCGTATTGACGACTTACAAAGACTCATGGGGATACCCCATTTTCTTTGGTTTACGGGTGTGAGGTGATCATCTTTACTGTGATCGAAATGACATCCCACCGAGTGCGGTGCATTGAGGAATGGTGGAATGACGAAATCATCAAGCACCACCTTGATCTAATAGAATAAAAGAGGGAGAGATTAGCCCTCAAGGTGGTAGTATATCAGCAGAAGATGGCACATTTCTATAATAAAGGGGTTCGAAAATGATCCTTCATCCCCGATGACTTGGTTTTGACACGAGTTACCTTGAATATAAGGAAGCCTGGAGAGGGTTCATTGGGGGCTGAATGAGAAGGACCTTACAAATTTACCGAAGTCAACAGGCCAGGTGCTTATCATTTGGAGCAGTTAGACGGTACGCGACTCAAGAAGCCTGGGAATGTGGAGATGTAATAAAAATACTTTCAATAGAGCCTCTCTTAAAATGAACCTTAAAGAGTTGTAAAAAGGGAAGTAGATCCCCTGAATACGAATAAGTCTTTCCATTTCTTAAATAAAAACTCATTCATTTATGCTTGTTTATTATTTGAGTGGGAAAAGCATGTTTATTATTCTTATGAAATACTCGTGATTGGAATACATGGAGAGATGTAAGTTATGTGGGAAAAGCATGCACCCAAGTGGCACGCTAATCCCCGGTGTCATTATCAAAACCCCGAGCTGGAATGTTAACACCCAAAAACTTACATCTTTAAGGAATGTTGTAACCTAAAGACCTGTGTGGCATTTGGCATTTGCTGCCTCAAGGTAATCATAGCACGTATGGATGATAAATGGCTTTGGTACTATGGTACCTTTAGGTTTGCATAGCGTTGGGAGGGATAATTCCCCCACGGTGTTTTCCGCCCAGTGTTGGAGGTGCATAACACGGGGAAGGCCATAGAGCCTTTGTGGCATTTGTAACCCTAGGATATGCCTAGCACGGGGAAAGAGAATGTCCATGTGGTGTTGCCCATCCCATTTCAGATCCGTATGAGCATAGCATGGGGAAGGCCTGAGAGTCTCTGTGATGTTTGCAGACTCGGGGCCTGCCTAGCATAGGTAAAATCTCATAGCATTGGTCGTCCTCTCAATCTGTAGCTCGGTTCTCTGGGACGTTGAACTGTAAGGTTCAAAATTATTATTTTGGGTAACATGGGGCATGACGCTATCTCAGGATCCCTTTTGTTTCTTTTAGGTCTGTACGGGGTATGTGATATATCACCTTTGATATATTTGTCTTGTTATTATTTGGTTTTTGTTTTTGTTGGATGATTTGAAGTGGGACGCCATCTAGTCTCCATGGTGGTTTCCAAAGGTTGAAAATATTCCCTCGTGGTTAAGTCTTCGAAAGAAGTTTGATGGTTCAGGGCTGCATTCATTCCGCTGAGACCATGTTGATGGTAAAATGAGGATACATTCCCTTATGGCTGGATTACTGTGGTGGCTCGAGGTTGGATTACATCCCATCGAGGCCTTGTTGCACTCATTGACATGGGGCTGAAATGTCTCCCCCATGAAAAAAAGTGACGACACAATAAGGTAATATTGCATTGTGGCATAGTAAATGTAACAGCTCAAGGCTAGGTTACATCCCACCGAGACCCCATTTCTAATTGATGATCCAATTGTGGCTTTCCCTCATAGTTTATGTTTTGTTTCACAAGCCCTGACAAGTCATTTCCTTCTGAGATCACAGCAAGTCAAGAGGATACAGTCAGCCTGAGGCGGTGCGAGATGATTTTTCCTGAGTTAGGAAATCGAAGGATAAATGGATCGGAAATAGTTTGGGTTTGATTTCTTCATACCAAAAAGGGCTAGAATAAGAGATGACCGAGTAATAGGACATGAAAGATATGATCAGGGTTGTGAACCCGACGTAGTTCTTCACAATGAGCACTGAAACTTATAGCCATGAAACCCGCTCTGAGTTCCCGGCACCAACTCACAGACTCATTGATACTGAAAACTATGGGACAGATGTTGATGGTGATTTCTGGGCTCGAGAAGATCTGAATTATGAATGAAGGTATTAAAGGGATTTCACTTACCAAGGCGGGCCCAAGGTCTTTAAGAGGATGAGGGTGATCTTTGGTTTTGAGGCACAATCAATGGGGGTCGAGATGGACCAGCAGAGACACATTCATATACACTCGGGGAAGGTGATCGTTGAAAGATACAAGTTAGAAGAAAATCATAACAATATAGATTGTCGTCACGGGAAACTAGTTTTAAATTTTTCTACATGCAAATAGACTCAGTGTTGGCTTGACCTTTTTGAAGAGAATATGAGAATGGTGAAGGCTTTTCTGCTGACCCACAATACTTGTAATTTCAAGAAAGGACGCAAATTGTTTCGGGAAACCGACCTGAGGATATTGGTCAGGGTTATAGCAATATGCTCTTAGATGGAAGTTTAAGCCTCCCAATGAATGATGAGATGGGAGGTGGTCAGCAACTGATGGGATGGAAGAGGGCTTCAGGCTTATTGACTGACACATGCAACTGCGCGAGTGGTTGGCATATAGGTTTTCACTTGGGTAGACTGTGTGGCAATTACCAAGAAGAGTACATTAATAAGTTTCAGATGGCAGGGAGTGGTTGTGTCAGGTAGCGCATCTACTACTTATAGGTTTATTTGGGAAGAGAGCCTACGCAATAATGATTTAGTTACATGACTGATGTCACAAGTTGGTGGGATAGTAGGTTTAGACGCACTATATAAAGGGGTTGAGAATTCATTGTATGTGGTTAGCTAATTTTTCTCATGCATAACTTATAAAAGAGAGAAAAATTCAAGTGTAAGCGAGAGCTAGAGTAGGTCAGTCAGACCCGAGCTTTTAATAAAAATTTATGCCCTTTATATCTATAGACTTAGGTTGGATCCATTCTGTTGAACCATGTTAAATCCTTTGTTTTGTCTGTTATTTCTATCTTTTGCCAAGTTTGATTTGGTTCCCAATTAACCAAACAAATTCACAGTTGATGGAGGTTTAATCGATGAGTGATTTTCCAAAATTGACACTGGAACGAAAAACAACTGTCAACATGTTCTTCTCAAAGATTCCGGGTAGTTTTCTTAATTTTTATTTCCATTTCAAATTTATTTATGGAATTTTATTAAGAGTAATTGTGATTGGCTATTGATATTTTTCATGTTGGCTAATTTTATTGATTGCTAATTATAAATTGACCATGAAATTCATTGTCATATTTTTTGTATTTATTCAAATTTAAACGAATTAAGTACATGTTGTACTAATTCCCAAGCATATAATTTGATAATAAAGTATTTACATGTTGTTATACGAAAACATTATACTTGCAAACAAATTGGACTGTGAATAGAGATTCCATTACACTTAGATTAAAAATAAATAAATCATGTTTGTTATTTTATGCATATAGTTGTTAATTTTTTTATAGTAATTTTTCTAATAGAATAAAATTTAAATTTTTTGAAGCAGTTTGTTTATGGTGGTTTTTCACCCCAAGAAAGTTCAAATATTAAGGAGGGGTAGAATGGGGTTTTTACCTGGCCAAAAGAGAATGACGAAGGTCTAAGGGCCTAGAGAGGATGAAGTTAGACAGAAAGGCTCGAGCCCACTATAGATAAGAGTTCTCCTGAGGGCATGACTTTTCTGATGATGAAGAAGGTTGCGATACCGACCCGACCAAAAGAATAAGTGTTTATGGAAGTTGACCATGAGGTGGTCATTATTTGTGAACCCGACCTGATTAGAGAAGTCAGAAAGTTTGATCAAGCATCATTCATCTCGGTATGTCGACCCGAGGAGCGGATTTGGGACCAAGGTTGTCTTGTACTTAAAGGTATATTATGTATACTTTATTTGAAAGGATGAGCTTCTGGAAGACACGTGATAATTATGGGAAAAGCAACGATTCTCATTGGAAGTATCCCATATCAGTCATCATAGGGTGGTGCAGTGGCAGGGAAGTGGCACCATAGGCCGCCAGAGGTCAGTACAATTACAATGAAAAATAAGTATCCTGATTGGCCGAATTGTTGGTAATTGAGTAGAGTTGTTGCTAAAATGATGGCAGTGGCATGAGCTGACGTCATGTGAGGTAGAGTAGTGAATTTGGATGCCTATATAAACGGGTTGAAGTCACAGATTCAAGGGAGAACAATTTTGGCATCACACAAATTGTAAAAGAGAGCCAAGAGCTTAAAAACTAGTGATATAGAGAGAAAGCTAGTCGGTTCCCGATCACTTGAGAGATTTGTAATGGGCTAGCTTTAGACCCGAGGTTTTATACACACTGTCAATTCACCACTTCATTTGTAGCTCAGGTCGCTCTTGCCCATGGGCAGTAATATAATACCCATTTCTCTCGTGGACATAGGTTGAGGCCACTCTCCGCAGAACCATGTAAATCCTTATTTCTGTGATTTTTCTGTCTTCTTACTAAGTTTTCTTTGGTTCCCTATAAACCAAACAAATTTACTGCTGAGAGAGGTTTGTTTGAGGGGTTGATTTCCCAAATTACCCTTGGAACAAAAAATATCCATCAACAGTTGGCGCCATCTATGGGGAGATGGCCGGCGTTGTCACACGCGTATAACACAAGCACAAGTATCGTTCAAGTAGTATAAAAAGTATCGATCCCACCAGGAATTAATACCTAATCTATTAATTGTTTGAGGTCAAATGATTACTAGTATCTAACAGATTGATTGATTGATTGGGTGGTGACTTTAAAAATTAAAACAAGTAAATAAAATGGCGAGAAAGTAGATTAAAGAAAATTCAAATTTATAAAACTATACAGGGTTGTGATTTTTTCCAATATCAAATTGAAGATGAAGTGGTTATTTTATGTTTGTGTAATATATCAGTTTACTAAATTGGAACACGAAATTATGCAAAAGCCTCTATCGATGATCAGATGCAAATACCCAGTATAATCCAATTGAATCGTATGTCTATGTCAACCAAATTACCTGGATTAATTAAGATTAAGTTCCAATTATGGTTACCCCCGCCCGACATGTATATGTCTATCCTGTAAGGAAATCTATTAAAGGGTTATCTATCCTTAAGGAATATATTGGGTTATTAAGTCTAAGGCTGAAACCTAAAATTCCTTTGTTAAGTTTATTTTAGATTTACCATATCAATCTTATTAATGGCCAGTTAACAAGATGCATTAAGCTAAAGACTTAATAAGTAAACCTTTGAATTACTCAAACTATAAAATAACCCCTTATAAACCGGTGATATTGGATTTCATCACAACCTCAGATAATGAGCTTAGCTACGACACATATTTACAACTAATAAAAAAATAAAATAAAATAAAAGACATAAAGTAAAATGCTGGAAAGTAAATAAAGAAAATTACAATAAAAGAAAATGCTAAGGCTAGAGGATCCACTTTTATTACTACTATTTTAGATATCCCCCTTAATATAATATAATAACTTGTGTGATATTACCAACAAGCCATATAGGCGGTAACCTGATTAAGTCAAATTAAGTCCAACCGACCATAAAGGCAGTATCATTATTTGTCCATAAACCCGCCATATAGGTGATAATTACCAATCGACCAACCAGGCGGTATCCATGCTTAGTAAGGTTAAAACCAGTTTATAATTAATTACCAACCGACCAATATACCGGTATCATTGTTAAGAAAAGTTTTAAATAGTTTTTATAATATAATTAAGGGAGATAAATCTAAATAGCAGTAATAAAAGTTTTAACTTTAACCCTAGCAGGGGGAAGTTACCTCCTCATTGTTGATTAGTAAAAACTGAAAAAGTAAAGAAAGTAAATTATTATTACAGAAAGTAACTAAAATTAATTACAAAACTGAAATTAAACTAAACTAGATACAAACTCCTTATTTACTCAGAGATTTAAAGAGAGGAAGGTACATCTGAAACATAAATTTTGAGCTGAATTTATAGGGGTCGATAGGCTCCCCGCGTCATGATGCGGGCTCCTTGCGTGTAGCGACCCGCCGTATTTTTCGGTGCCAAATACGACGTATTTTCTGAATCGGCTAACACGTGGTAAGGCGGCTAGGAGCTGAATGATTGTGCTTATGTGGCGATGACGTGGCAATGACGTGGCAACACGTGGCAATGTGGATTATCGGCACCATGTGATTGCGACACATGGCACGCGATGATTGGCTGATGATGACGTGGCGTAGATGTGGCACATTGACTTGGCATGTTGGTGATGTGGACGCCTACATGGATGACACGTGGACGACATATGGTGATGGTGATTGTCGGCACCATAGGATGATGACACGTGGCACGGTGCACGTTAGCAGATCTCCTTTGATGTTGACACGTGGTAGGCGCATGTTAGCATCTGGTGCATGTTAGCAGACTTCTCATATTGTGACACGTGGCACGGTGCATTTTAGCATGAAGCAGCGCAAGTTAGCACAAGCCGGCGCATGTTAAGCGTCGCAATGTGCCAAATGACCATTTTTCCCTTTGTTGTTATTTTTCATTTTTTGGGTCCCAAATCACCTCCAGAATATCCTGAAACTTTATTTATCTACAAAATAACACAAAACACATCAAAATATTTACAAAACTCAAGAAACTATACAAAATATTAGGTCAAATAAGTGGGAAATAATGATACATTTACCACTCATCACACCCTCAAACCTAACATTTTGCTAGTCCTCGAGTAAAACATAAAATAAAATAACATAAAAATAAAATTAAGCTAAGCCACTTTCATAGAGATCACAGTTGCATTTAGCGTATGTAACAAACCTTTAAACCCCTAGGTGTCCCTAGTGAACGAGTTGTAGTCTCGTGAGGACTTACAGCAACGATACCCATAAACGTTTTACAAAAGTAAAAAGATAGTAAAACTAATGCACACAAAAGCAAAAAGACAAGAGAAAATAGAATAAATAAGTTAATGACTAAACAGATGAAACTTGTACTCTAAGTTACTAGTTGTTTTATTTCTTTCTAAATTACCGAATAAGTAAATTCTCCGATTATATTTACCACTCTCCATATACACAGTCAACAAAATATTAATCAACTCATTGTACCACAATAGTCACAATTGTAGTTGAGAAGAGAGTAATATTTTTGTCCTAAAGTTTTATCAAGATTCACACCATTTTGCGGAAATGGAATAATTTTTCTGATGTTTCTGATTTTTTCTTTCTTTTTGATTTTTTTTATTTATATACAATATCTTTCGTATGTGTAGCAAGCTTTGGGCCTGTGACTCCCAAACCAGTTGGCTTTAGGGCACTAGGTATTAAGACACCCCTACAGACTTAATTACTCAGACTTCAGATATATATATTTTTTACAACATCTTTGATCCATGTAGCAAGCTTTGGGCCAGTGACTCCCAAACCAGTTGGCTTTAGGACACTAGGTGTTAAGATACCCCTACGGACTTAATAACCCGGATCTCAAACTATTTTTTTTAATCTCATCACTTTTTGAGATGCTTCCTCGAATTAAACTAGAGCATTGAATATTACAAACATTTCAATTACAGCTCATGTCCGTATGTTACCATGCATGTTGATAATACCTGTCAACTAAGCATATAAAGATCCATTTAGTCAGTTTAATGGAGAATTCACAAATTAAATAATTCAAAGGGAAATAAGCAAAAATTAACTTGTTCCGAAATATGTTGAGATACGTATCAGAAGTGGAAATTCTTTACACAGCTATCTCTCACCAATTTCACCTGATTAATCAAGTTAAAAACATAAAAACACAAAATATTTTTTGTAATTTTTGAAAATTTTTCAAATTTTCTTTTTCGGAAAATTTTGGACTAAAAATAAAAACAAGATACTATTAACTAATCCCCTCCTCCAAACCTAAATGAGACATGGTCTCCAATGTCTTAAACAGTTGAAGAAGAGTTTAGAATATAATACCTGGTTAGCTGAAATTCTACATCTAAAAATAATCATTAAATGTTAAGATCCAAATTTATCCGACCCTTCTTACCACGATCTTCCTCAGACTATTTTACCTTGGAAAGAATTGGGTCAATTTTTTGTTCAAAGGCTAGAATTTAATCAATTAAATCTGGGGAAGTTCTGGCAGTAAAGAGAAGTTCTTTTACAGGTTTTGACATGAACCCATTTCTCCGAACATCATCAAAAAACACACAAAGAAAATCATAAAATCCATCAACATTGTACAGCCCAAGCGGTTTCTGGTGTATGTTCAAGTTCGCCCAAGATAACACTGTACAAATTTCCTCCATTGTGCCCAAGCCACCTGGCAAAGCAATAAAAGCATCAGTACGGTTAATCATTTCCACCAGTCATCCAGACATACCTGGCACAATTAGTTCTTCTCTGTTTGATAGTCCAATAAGATTTGCCTCTGCTAAGGGTTTTGGGATGATTCCCAAGACTTGACTGCCTCTTCATGTACGGCCTTTGAAATGATCCCCATAAGTCCAAGATTGCCATCGCCATTAACTAAGTGCATATTCCTTGCAGCTAAGACTCGACCCAATTCATGTGTTGCTGCTACGTATTATGGCTTAGTACCAACACTAGTACCACAAAACACACATATATTTTCAACCCGTCTTCTTGAAGTGGCTTCTATGTTTTACTCTGGATGTCTTCAAAAGTGAAATGATGAGTTGAATTTATAACACCTTAAAAGAGTGAGTAAAAATAATAGCACTAGTACCTGCCAAATGACAATTATTAGTTAACCAGTCAAATAAATCGTGACAGTCAAAAAGATCTGGATCCTGTTGGAGAAAATAACAAAACAAATCATAATTATTAAGAAAAGACAAAGAGATATAATATTTACAATAATTTACAGCTTGATTGACATATATGCGTCAGGGACAAGCTTCCCATCCAATTTTCATATAAATTGGCATATATATCCACTGGGATACATCTCAAGAGTTTTAGATATGTCATCCAAAGACTCCTTACTCAAGCCATCCCTAATGAAATTAATTTTATCTTTGCGGTTATCAGACACCATTCCTAAAGAACGACAATGAGTGTCACAAAACATACGAGCACATTTATAATAAACACACATTCTTTTAGCTCTTCTCTTTTTAGCATATGTGAAATAAAAGAATCAGAGGACTCACCTGCCAATCGGACCCGTGCTTCAATAATCCAACGAATGTCAATAGGAATACATTTGATCATCAGTAGTCTTATCTGTTCCAAGCGAGCTTTGTAAAATTTCATCAGAAATTTTTGAGGGAGAAAATGAAATTGCTTGTGAAGATTTGCGAGAAATTCTTCCATCCTGAAAATGACTTAACCTGCATGTAACGACCGGTACTAGTTACTACTATTTATGATGATCTTATTACTTACGGGACAAAGGAATGTGGAATAAATCATATTGGGATTCAAATACAATTATGAGAAGGCTTTGGGAACGATCGGTAAATTTCTCAAGGTCCTGAGAAGAAACTGTATCGTAAGCCCTTTTGTACTATATATAGTACTTTAGGCATAACCTTTTCATACGAACTTTTATGAATTTTATATCATCGGAAAGCTTAGACCAAAACCTACAACTTTCACGTTAAATAGTTTTCCAAATTCGGAGCAGAACTGGGTAAAAAACGCAAAACAAAATCTAAGTGCTTAGTGATTTCGGGCTTAAATGGTAAAACACCAAAGTTCTTTCTTTTTCTAGACATTTCTACACTTCTCAAGTATTATTTGAGTCTCAATATAAAAGGGGGCCACTATTCATGAATACAAGGAAAGGAAAAAAAAAATAGAAAGAGAGAAAGAAGAGGAAACCGTAGAGAAAAATATAGGGAAACCATGAGGAAGAAGAAGAGAAGAAAGAAGAAAGAGGAAGGAAAGGAAGAAAGAAGGTAAAGGAAAGAGAATAAAATGAAGCTTGGCATCCATGAAGCTTATGGAAGACTTGGGAAGTGAAGAAATCCAAGAAGAAAGGTAAAACCCATTTTTGAAGCTTTAAGGTTTTGATAAACTAATACCCATATTGTGATAATGACTTGATTTTGATGATGATTAGCATGTTTGTTGACAAATAAAATAATGGAAAGTTAAAGAATTTCAAATTGTTAAGCTTTGAAATAATTGGGTAAAATTTGTGTAATGGGTTAAAATTGATTTGATGAAGAATGGGTGGTATAGTTGATGAAAAAGTGGGTGTTAGATGATGTATGAGATATTGGTTTATAGTTGGAGACATTGATATGGTTTGAGGAGTTGAATGTTTGAGTTGGGAAAGTTTAGGAAGTTATTTGGTAATGGTAATTTGATGAATAAATGAATGATTAATGATGATAATATGGTAGTTTAAGATGTGTGTTATTGATGATAATGGATGGATTTGTGTTGGAAACTATATGGAGAAGTAGGAAAGAAATTGGGCAGAAATTCGCACAAGTGCAGAAGCCCAGAAATCTGGAAATCGACTTGGCGTCGCGACGCGTGACATAATTTCTGGGCAGATTTTTCAGGTAAACAAATTGATTTTAGTCAGTTCCAGTTCCACCCTTACATAGTTAAGATCACCCTTAGGACCTTAAATAAGTTCTTTAGCTCGCTTTCCTTTCTAGTACGACAAAATATAATAGATGACAATCTTGCACACCCAAAGCTAATAAGTTTAGCCTAGTATTAGAATTCATCATGTAACCTTGGAATCTGATCAAGCTATCACCATTAGACCGTTGCAGGTAATGCGATATCTTTTGATAAAGTGGTATCGTTCCTTTCGGATTCCAAACACAGTGAGTGGACACTTTCTCTTTCTCTTGATCTTTATTTCATATTTTTATACCATACTTACATTTTACGCTTTAGGGCGTTAGAAACTTTTATTTTCATACAATATTATATATAATTATGCTTTGAGAAAGAAAATGATTTTCAGAAATCAGTATTTACGATTTGAAGCTTTAAAATATGATATTTATGTTTTCGGGGCATGAGGTAAAACCTCACCCCAGTATGTAACGTGAGATATAGCTGGAATTGATGGATTCAGAGGACATGTGCACATGTAGAGCCAGAAGGACGACATAGGTTCGTGTACCTGGACTCTAGTGGTGGCTATGTCCAGTTGAGTCGTTTTCCTGGACATAGAGCTCTACGTTCAGTTGAGTCGTTTTCCTAGGCGTAAGGCACCACCAGTTTTAGAGACGTCCAGTCGAGTCGTTTTCCTAGGCGTCAAAAATTTCAGATACCCGTTGAGTTGTTCCCGGACACGTCCAGTTGATTCGTTTTCCTGGACATATAGGAGTTTTCAGATTTTAGATTTTCAGCACACAGATTTCAGACCTTCAATACATAGTTTTCAGAATTCAGATTTTTAGCAACGAGTTTTCATAAACTAGATTTTCATAATACAGTTTTCAGAGTTTCAGAAATTCAGATTTTTAGCAAATAGTTTTCAGAAAATGGATTTCTCAAATTCAGAGTTTTACAAGCTGTTTTCAGAAAGATGAAGTTTTCATAAAATAGTTTTCATGTAAAGATATTTTAAAACATGGTTTTAGAGCTAAAAATTTTATCAGTTTTCAGTATTTAGTCCACTCAGTTAGATCATTTAGCGATCTAACCCCCTTCAGCCTTTATGTTTTTCAGGATTTCCACCTGGGTTGGAGTCCACCAGTTTAGAGTCAAAAGTGTCATAGTCCGGCCAGAGTTGCATGTATGCATTAGTGATAGTCATTACAAGTAGTTTTTCTAAAGTGTTGTAATAGAAGTATTCTTGAGTATGCATTAATAAAAGTATTTCATGTTGCTTGAGTTCTGATCTATATGACATTGCATTAGAATAGTTTACGATACAGTCAGATAGTGAGAGGCTTATGGGGTTAGCACAGCTATCCCCTATCGGTAACACCTCCCAGATCGGGGATGTTACAAAGATGGTATCACAACATGGTCTAGGGAGTTAGTGATTGCAGTGGGTAGAGTGATGAGGTCTTATATACGTTGTATGTTCGGGATACTCGTATATGAGGCACTACCTCTCCAGTATCTGATCCTCGAGTACGTCATCAAGATCCACAGACATGTTAGTAAGTATTCCCCAGCCATTCGAATCTTCTAGTTAAAGATCCTTCTGAAATTATCTTAGAGTACTTCCCGAAATTCAGTATAAGTTAAGAAACCAGATAGTAAGTCCCAAGAGAGATATCAAAGAGAACAAAAGAGAATGCTCGAAGAAAAGATACATAGAAGTTTGAACCAATTAGAGATAGAGACGTATAAGGGCAAAGTGAAATAGAAAAGCTTAAAAATGTTCACCTAAAAGAGTAGAAAGAGAAAAATAAAGCTAGAAGGAAAGTAGGACAAGATAGAAGATACAGAATCAGAGCAGTAAAAGAGAATAGCGAAGCCCCAACAAGTACTAGAATGGTTTAAGAAAATATAAGACTCCTATTCTCCTTAGGAAATTCTTTCAGATAAATCCAACAGCCTTCAAAACCTTCATATAGATAGTGAATTTCCCAAGTAACGAAGAATGGCAAGAGAGACAACAGAAGTAAGAAATCCAGAATAATATTGAGAGCTCTAATGAGCCTAAATGTCAAAAAAGATTTCAACAATCCAGATACCCAAACCCTGACCCAGATCCTTAAGTACGAAGTAGAAATGGCTTGTTACCTTACTCATAGCAATCTAATAGGGATGAATCCTTAAATTATCATGTCTTCAAATTCTCTAGTGGCACCAGATCATAGAATTATCCTTATAGAACCTATCTCATAGATATAGATGACCATAAGGAATTGGATATGAATGCAATTAGAAACTTGAAAGGCATATTAGCTCAAAGACAATAGGAATCCATGAGGATATACATGAATAGCCATGTAAGGATAAAAAGATTTAGAAGTGACAAAGCAACGGTATAAGGAAAAAAATAGAGTGTCATACTTAAAACCTACAGCGAGGATGGAGAAAGGATTTACGAAGCAGGAGTAATATACAGAAGTCGATAGAGATAGGGAAATAGAAGCAGGTAAGAAATAAAAGAATTTATGGAAGTACGACTTAGAGACATGAAGTTAAGTAATAGAGGATAATACTGAGACCAGTAGTAAAGATAAACATAGTAAGATTAGAACAGAATAGAAGATGAATAGATCAAAGAAAATGCTCTTTCATTAAGTAAGATACCCTTCTTACTTATAAGAATTCCTCTGAGTCGATTCAATATCCCGTAAACCATCTCGTATAGGTAGCAAATCCTATGATTAACCAACGACCGTTATAAGATGAGAAAAGTAAGAAATCAAGGACGATCAAGGAACTTTCTAATGGTCATAAAATGTCAATAGAGAAAGAGAGACTTCAGGTCCTTCGAAACGCGACTTGTAGGCAAACATAATGAAATGATGATTGGAATAATAGATAGCTCCCCATAGTAAAAAAGACCAATAGATAGAACTTTTACTAGATTTTCACTCCTTCGAGATACCAGATAAAGAAGTTATCCTGATAGAGTCTATCCCATACCTATTCTTACATGAAGTCCATCAGGACATATAATACTAGAATAAGGATAAAAATTTTCCGAGGTATAAAGAAAAGGACTAGTAAGAGAAGAACAACTCCTATTGGTATAGACAACCATGAGGAAAACTCAATGGGATTTTATTTTAAGAAATAAAGAGGATTTTGACAAAGAACATCCACCTAGGAGAAAGATCAAAGAAGTTTTGAGAGTATAAAGAAAGAAAAACCTAAGACAGTTCAAAGATTAAGGAAGTCAGAGTAATGATTACTGGTCCAATAAAGGATAACAAGAAATGTCAGATATCGTAGAAACCACAGATAAGCTGCGCCAGTAAAGATTCGTAGGAAAACATAAGAATAGATATAAGAATAGGCTTATAAGATTAAAAGTATTTAAGAAAGTAATAAGAGTATCAATATGGACGATAGGACAAAGTGATCAAATCAAGGTTTATAGTAAAGAACAGAAGGTTGAAATTTAAGAAACAAATAGAAAAATGACTCACAAATAGTCTCAATAGTAAGAAGTATGGTAAGGAAACAAAATATGCAGATAATATGAGGAGTAGCAAGAAAGTAATTGAATTAATGATGGTTGTAAGACCGTAAAACTCAGTAAAGGAAAGAACCTGCAAATGAGAACAATTAAAGATTAAACAAGTCACAAGATAGATCGATAGTTAGGTGATGAATCTGGAGAATCATGAACTATAAACTTGAAAAAGAAAAGGTTTAACACTATGTTGGGAAGGATTCGTAGGGTTATAGTGAGTAACTTATAAAAGAACCTCATGGTATTAAGAAAAAAAGGATTTTGGAAAAAATAAGAAATATGACAGATGGTACTTCTAGGAAGACTTGTATAAGATGTAAAGTGAGTAGTTAATAAAGATGACCGGGAGTAAAGTTAGAAAATGTAGAAATTTTGAGTCGTAAAACCTAGTGTAGGAAAAGACATTAGACAGGTATACACGAAAGCCCTAGGTAAGGGCATATATCATCAAAAACACCGAGAGTTCAAGATTAGCTCCCACCCTCCCAACCCTCGACTGATACCGATAACAAATGAAACAGAAGTGCAACCTTGAGATACTCCAAGAGCAAGTACAAGAATAGTGATATAAGAAAAGAAAGATAATTTAAGTAATAGATAGTAACAGGAAACATTAGATAAAGTAACAAGAGAAAAAGTGATACCAAAGTATGGGATAAAAATGTATATGAGAGTGTTAAGGATAACCAAGGACATATGAAATCAGATAGTCTTTAAGTAAAGAAAAAAAATATGACCTATAGTAAGTACAGATAGAGAATAATACAGAAAAATAAATCAACAAGATGGTTGATACCAGTATGGAAAGTGAGATAGTCAAAAGGTAATAAGAAATAGGAGAGAACATACTAGGTAATTATTGAGAGAATAGTAATGTAATATAAAACCAAGAGAGCAATATTACCTTAATATGGAGATTAATAAAGAGGATATACTTAGTTGCGACCGCATATGAGAAGACAAATAGATATAAAAGAATAACGAAAAAAGATCTAGAATTGAGATATATATAAGATATAGTCCAAGGATAAAACATAGATCTAGTAATCTCTTAGTAAAATAAAGAAGGATGAAAAGAATACTAAGAAAGAGTTATAAAAACATTGTGTAAGGTACCCAGCCCTAGCTTAAGGAGACCAAACCACTACGGGTTTGGGATGGTTTAACCGCGGGTTATGGGTGGTTTGGTAGGTTTGTATCATATTACAAGAAAACCACAAAAAGGTTAATGTTAAACGGTCGTTGAAGAAGAAAAGTTTAAGGACTGTTAAAGAATGTAAAGGAATTATAGGGAGTTGATGGTCGGGTGATGGGAATTAATGTTAAGATCAATTTGGACAAGTAGAATAGAGAAATATCAAAGGAAGATATGAGATATTAGAATCCTCGATGATAGTCAAAAGTACTCAGCAAGAAATGTTATAGAATAAGGACTCAGGAAAAGAGGAGAAACCTAGTAGTCAGCAAAGGTTAGTGACAAGGATTAAATTCAGTATCACTCTTAGATATTCGTGAAGTTAAAAAGTTCACAAGTTACAGGCCAGAGAGGATTCGAGGACGAATCCTATTTAAGGGGGGAGAATTTGTAACGACCAGTAGTAGTTACTACTATTTATGATGATCTTATTACTTACAGGACAAAGGAATGTGAAATAAATCATGTTGGGATTCAAATACAATTATGAGAAGGCTTTGGGAACAATCGGTAAATTTCTCGATGTCCCGAGAAGAAACTATATCGTAAGCCCCTTTTGTACTAAATATAGTACTTTGGGCATAACCTTTTCATAAGAACTCGAATTTTTATGAATTTTATATCTTCAGAAAGCTTTGACCAAAACCTACAACTTTCGCGTTAAATATTTTTCCAAATTCAGACCAGAACTAGGTCACAAACGCAAAACAAAATCTGAGTGAATAGTGATTTCGGGCTTAAATGGTAAAACACCAAAGTTCTTTCTTTTTCTAGACATTTCTACACTTCTCTAGTATCATTTGAGTCCCAATATAAAAAGGGGGCCACTATTCATGAATACAAGGAAATAAGAAAGAAAAATAGAAAGAGAGAAAGAAGAGGAAACCGTAGAGAAAAATAGAGGGAAACCGTGAGGAAAAAGAAGAGAAGAAAAAAGAAAGAGGAAAGAAAGGAAGAAAGAAGGGAAAGGAAAGAGAAGCAAAGGAAGCTTGGCATTCATGAAGCTTATGGAAGACTTGGGAAGTGAAGAAATCCAAGAAGAAATGTAAAACCCATTTTTGAAGCTTTAAGGTTTTGATAAACTAATACCTATATTGTGATAATGACTTGATTTTGATGATGATTAGCATGTTTGTTGACAAATAAAACAATGGAAAGTTAAAGAATTTCAAATTGTTAAGCTTTGAAATAATTGGGTAAAATTTGTGTAATGGGTTAAAATTGATTTGATGAAGAATGGGTGTTATAGTTAATGAAAAAGTGGGTGTTAGATGATGTATGAGATATTGGTTTGTAGTTGGAGACATTGATATAGTTTGAGGAGTTGAATGTTCGAGTTGGGAATATGAGTTGAATGTTCGAGTTGGGAAAGTTTAGGAAGATATTTGGTGATGGTAATTTGATGAATAAATGAATGATTAATGATGATAATATGGTAGTTTAATATGTGTGCTATTGATGATAATGGATGGATTGTGTGTTGGAAATGATATGGGGAATTAGGAAAGAAATTGGGCAGAAATTTGCACAAGTGCACAAGCCCAGAAATCTGGAAATCTACATGGCGTCGCGACGTGGAGAGGCCTGGCGTCGCGATGCGTGACAGAATTTCTGGGCAGATTTTTCAGGTAACCAAATTGATTTTAGTCAGTTCCAGTTCCACCCTTACATAGTTAAGATCACCCTTAAGACCCTAAATCAGTTCTTTAGCTCGCTTTCCTTGCTAGTACGACAAAATATAATAGATGAAAATCTTGCACACCCAAAACTAATAAGTTTTGCCTAGTATTAGAATTCATTATGTAATCTTAGAATCTGATCAAGCTATCACCTTTAGACAGTTGCAGTTAATGCGATATCTTTCGACAAAGCGGTATCGTTCCTTTCGGATTCCAAACACAATGAGTGGACACCTTCTATTTCTCTTGATCTTTATTTCATATTTTTATACCATACTTACATTTTACGCTTTAGGGCGTTAGAAACTTTTCTTTTCAGACAGTATTATATATAATTATGCTTTGAGAAAGAAAATGATTTTCAGAAATCAGTATTTACGTTTTAAAGCTTTAAAATATGATATTTATATTTTCGGGGCATGAGGTAAAACCTCACCCCAGTATGTAACTTGAGATATAGCTGGAATTGACGGATTCAGAGGACATGTGCACATGTAGAGCCAGGAGGACGACATATGTTCGTGTACCTGGACTCTAGTGGTGGCTATGTCCAATTGAGTCATTTTCCTGGACATAGAGCTCTACGTTCAGTTGAGTCGTTTTCCTGGGCGTAAGGCACCACTAGTTTCATAGACGCCCAATCAAGTCATTTTCCTGGGCTTCAATAATTTCAGAGACCAGATTGAGTTGTTCCTGGACACGTCCAGTTGAGTCATTTTCCTGGACATATAGGAGTTTTCAGATTTTAGATTTTCAGCACACAGATTTCAGACCTTCAATACATAGTTTTCAGAATTCAGATTTTTAGCAACGAGTTTTCATAGACTAGATTTTCAGAATACAGTTTTCAGAGTTTCAGAAATTTAAATTTTTAGCAAATAGTTTTCAGAAAACGGATTTCTCAAAGCCAGAGTTTTACAAGCAGTTTTCAGAAAGATGAAGTTTTCAGAACATAGTTTTCATGTAAAGATATTTTAAAACATGGTTTTAAAGCTAAAAGATTTTATCAATTTTCAGTCTTTAGTCCACTCACTTAGATCGTTTAGCGATCTAACCCCCTCCAGCCTTTATGTTTTGCAGGATTCTCGGAGGACGAGCTCGAGAGGATGGATACTGATGCAGTCACCTGGGTTGGAGTCCACCAGTTTAGAGTCAAAAGTGTCATAGTCCGGTCAGATTTGCATGTATGCATTAGTGATAGTCATTACAAGTAATTTTTCTAAATTGTTGTAATAAAAGTATTCTTGAGTATGCATTAATAAAAGTATTTCATTTTGCTTGAGTTCTGATCTATATGACATTGCATTAGAATAGTTTACGATACAGTCAGATAGTTAGAGGATTATTGGGTTAGCACAGTTATCCCCTGCCGGTAACACCTCCCAGATCGGGGATGTTACACTGTAAAAACTAAACATACCAAATCACAATATATAAAAATTTAAGAAACAAATAGAAAAATGACTCACAAATAGTCTCAATAGTAAGAAGTATTGTAAGGAAACAAAATATGCAGATAGTATGAGGAGTAGTAAGAAAGTAATTGAATTAATGATGGTTGTAAGACCATAAAACTCAGTAAAGGAAAGAACCTGCAAATGAGAACAATTAAAGATTAAACAAGTCACAAGATGGATCGATAACTAGGTGATGAATCTGGAGAATCATAAACTAGAAACTTGAAAAAGAAAAGTCACAAGATGGATCGAAAAACTTTAAATAATTATATTTAAATAATTATAAATATTTATTAGTTGGACTAATATTTTATTATTTTTCTTGTAACAGTTAGATTGTACCCCCATACATCGTTAATTGAATAGTTTGACTATTGCAATTAAGATGGAAAGAAAGAACACTGTCAAAGACAGCATCATGGGCGATAATGTCTTCAATGGCACGAACTTTTCTGACTGGGAAATGAATCTCAGGATTGTCCTGGGATCCGAGAAGTTGCTCTACACTATAGAGACACCTCTTGGGCCTAAGCCCGAATCTGATCAGGTGGCTGGGCTAGAGCTTTGTAAGACTCATAACGATGACAATTCCACTACTCAATCCGTAATGCTTACTGCTATGACTCCGTAATTCCGTCGTCAAAAAAAGGAATTGGATCCCTACATTATGATGGCGAAGTTGCATGATCTTCATCGATCTAATCTTAGATCGTAGAGATATGAGTTGCAAAAGAAGCTATTTCGCACTCAAATGTCAGAGGGTACATCTGTCCAACACTATGCGACACAGATGATTGTTGACATTGAACAGCTTGGATGGCTAGGCATAGTCTTCGAGGCTGAGACTTCTATAGATTTGATCTTACAGTTTCTCCAAGACAGCTGGAGTAGGTTCATCATGAACTATAATATGATGAACCAAGAACAAACTCTTTGAGAGTTAATATCAACGCTGCGCGAAGCAGAAAAAGAGCTCCTTAAGGGCAAGAAGCGTGAGGCGCACTTCACTTCAACATCTCAGTCTCCTTAGGCTTGGCCAAAGGCGACTGGATGTGTAAAAAGAAGAAGAAAAAGAAGGGCAAGGCCAAATCGTCAAAGACTTCTGGGAAGTCTAAGGACAAATCACAAGATGTATGTCTGCATTGCGGCAAGCGGGGTCACTGGAAGCGTGACTGTTGCGAGTACAAGGCACACATGAAGGAAATCAAAGCGGACAAGTCACTGGCTTCGGGTATGTTTGTTATAGAAATAAACATGTCTACTACTAGTTTTAAAAATTGGATTTTTGATTCTAGTTGTGGAACTCATATATGTACTGATGTGCAGGATCTGTAGATTAGCATGAGACTAGCCTCAGGGGAGATTGATCTACGCGTTGGAAATGGGACACGAGTCACCGTTTTGGCCGTTGGCACTTATGTTTTGGAACTACCATCGGGGCATGAACTTAAACTTTCAGACTGTTATTATGTACCTAGTTTGACTAGGAATATTATTTATGTATCTATGTTAGCCCAATGTGGGTATACTTTTGTATTTAGAAACACTGGGTGTTTTATGTATAAAAATGATATGGAAATTTGCACTGCTGATGTAAATAATGGTCTTTATATTTTGAATATAAATCAATCTCAAACATATAATGTAACAAACAAAAGGCTTAAACTAAGTAACAAATATGAAACTTATATGTGGCATTTTCGTCTAGGACACATTAACAAGACTCGCATATCCACACTTTCGAAGAGTGGGTACTTGGACGGATTTGATCCAAATTCATATGACGTCTGCGAATCTTGTTTATTAGGCAAAATGCATAAAACACCTTTTAGCGGTCAAGGTGCAAGTGCCACCGAATTGTTAGCCCTTATTCATAGTGACGTTTGTGGGCCCATGTCTAGCCAGGCTAGAGGTGGATTTGAATACTTCGTAACCTTTACGGATGATGCATCGCGTTATGATTATGTGTATCTAACCGGCGTAATCACACGCGTATAACGCAAGCGCACATATCGTTCAAGTAGTATAAAAATATCGATCCCACGAGGACTTAATTCATACTATTGTTATTAATTATAGAATCTATTTATTTACAAGTATCTAATCAGAGGGAGAAGAGAATGATTGCTTGATTGGTTGGTTGAATGTGGATTTGCTAAATAAAAAAATAAAAACTCAAAATAAAATACTAAGGAAATTAAATAAAAGAAACAAAAATCTAGGGTTGTGATTCCACACACTATTAAACTAAAGATGAATTAATTCTCTTATTTATGTGTAATAAATTAGTTTGCTAACCTGGAACACGATGATATGCAAAAGCCTCTTCCAATGGTCAGATGCAAATACCCAGTATAACCCAGTTGAACCATATTCCTATGTCAACCAAATTACCTGGATTCACTAAGATTAAGTTCCAATTATGGCTACCCCCATGACCGGCGTAATCACACACGTATAACGCAAGCGCACGTATCGTTCAAGTAGTATAAAAAGTATCGATCCCACGAGGACTTAATTCATACTATTGTTATTAATTATTGAATCTATTTATTTACAAGTATCTAATCAGAGGGAGAAGAGAATGATTGCTTGATTGGTTGGTTGAATGTGGATTTGCTAAATAAAAAAATAAAAACTCAAAATAAAATACTAAGGAAATTAAATAAAAGAAACAAAAATCTAGGGTTGTGATTCCACACACTATTAATCTAAAGATGAATCAATTCTCTTATTTATGTGTAATAAATTAGTTTGCTAACCTGGAACACGATGATATGCAAAAGCCTCTTCCAATGGTCAGATGCAAATACCCAGTATAACCCAGTTGAACCATATTCCTATGTCAACCAAATTACCTGGATTCACTAAGATTAAGTTCCAATTATGGCTACCCCCGTGACCGGCGTAATCACACACGTATAACGCAAGCGCACGTATCGTTCAAGTAGTATAAAAAGTATCGATCCCACAAGGACTTAATATCTATTCTATTAATTTTATGAGGTCAAGTGATTACTAATATTTAACAAGTTGTTTGAAAAGATAATGATGATTCTAAATTTAAAACAAGTAAAAGAAATTAAGAGTAGATTAATGAGAATTAAAACTATTTAGGGTTGTGAATTCTTCCAATATTAATTAAAAGATGAAGTAGTTAAATCATAGTTGGGTAAATATTGATTTATTAATCTGAAATATTAAATTATGTAAAAGCCTCTTCCGATGGTCATTTACAAATACCTAGTTTAATTCAATTGAATCATATGTCTATATCAACCAAATTACCTAGATTCATTAAGTTTGAATTCCAATTATGATTACCCCCGCCTAACAGGTATATTCCTATCCTGTAAGGAAATATATTAAAGGTTTATCTATCCTTAAAGAAGATCGTGGGTTGTTGAGTATAAGGTCTTTAAACTTAAAGTCCCTATGTCTAGTTCATTTTAGGTTTATCTATTCAATTTTATTAGTGATCAGTTAATAAAAAGACATTAAGATTATGACTCAACAAATAACTCTTTAATTACCCAAACTATAATCTAACCCTTTTTAAAACCGGTGATATTAGATTTTATCACAACCCTAGATATTTAATTTAGTTACAACACATAGCTAAAGATGATATAAACTTAAAAGACAGAAAATGAAATTACTGAAAAGTAATAAAAAGAAAGGCTAAGGTAAAAGGAATTAACTTCTACTATTCATTATTTAGATATCTCCCATAAAATAATATATATAATCTTGTGATATTTTAAATCAACCGTCCGGAATGGCGGTATCCTGATTAAGTCAAATTCAAATATACCAGCCATAAGGCGGAACAGAAATATAAACTTAAACCAACCGTCCAGTATGGCGGTATCCTCATTAAGTCAGGTTTAACCAATTTATTTTGAATAACCAACCGTCCGGAATGGCGGTATCCTTTATTAATTCAGGTTTTAAATAGTTTATATATTATATTTTATGGGAGATTAATCTAAATAGAAAAATTAAAAGAATTACCTTTTTACCTCAGCATGGAGAAGTTACCTCCTCACGGATGAATAATATAAGTAAATAAGTTTAAGAAGGAAAAGTACTTATTTATAGAAGAAAGTTACTACTACAAAACGTAATTAAAACTGAATATTTAAAGAAACTAAGAAGAGAACTCCCAATTTATATAAGAGATTTGAGAGGAATTGGTACATTTGAAACTAAAAATTCGCTCTGAATTTATAGGCCCGAATAAGCCTCTGGCGTCGCGACGCCAAGGGCATTGGCGTCGCGACGCCAGCCCCTTTTTGCATGGCACACTCTCATCCAAACACGTGGCAAGGCGGCTGAAAAATTTCGGCTCGTTGAATTTTTTACACGTGGCATGGCGGCTGAAAAATTTCAGCTGGTTGAATTTTTGACACGTGGCATGCGGCGCACGTTAGGAGATCGCTTGTGATGATGACACGTGGCACGACTCACGTTAGCAAAGTCAAACTTGTCAAACTTTGACTTATTGGTGCATGTTAGCAGCCTCCGGCGCACGTTAGAGGTTGGGACGCCCAGGGTTTCGGTGTCGGGACGCCCAAAATTACCAAAATATCCTTTTTACCAAATTTCACAGTTTTGTTCCAAATCACCTCCAGAATGTCCTGAAACTTTATTTATCTACAAAATAACACAAAACACATCAAAATATTCACAAAACTCAAGAAACTATACAAAATATTAAGTTAAATGAGTGGGAAATTGTGATAGTTTTACCACTCATCACACCCCCAAACCTAACATTTTGCTAGTCCTCGAGCAAAAGAAAATAACATAATAAAATTTAACTAAGCCACTTTCGTAGGGATCACGATTGCATTTAGCATATGAAACAAGCCTTTAAACCCCTAGGTGTCCTTAGTGGATGAGTTGTAGTCTCGTGAGGGTTTACAGCAATGATACCCACAAACATTTTATAAAAGTAAAAAGGTAGTGATATAATGCATACAAAAGCAAAAAGACAAGAGAAAAGAGAATAAAGAAGTTAGTGACTAATTAGGTGAAACTTCTACCCAAGTTTACTAGTTGTTTTGTTTCATTCTAAATTACTGAATAAGTAAAATTTCTGTTGATAAATCTGCCAACTGAGCATATGAAGATCTATTTTAGTCAGTTTTATGGAGAATTTACAAATTAAATAATTCAAAAGGAATTAAACAAAAATTAACTTGTTTTGAAAAAATGGGTTTGAAATACGTATCAGGAGTGAGAATTCCTTATACAACTATCTCTTACCAATTTCACATTTTTAGTCAACATAAAAACAAAACCATAAACATAAAGAAATAACTTCTACTGGTCATATAACTATGATTCACATGTGGATTTTAGGAGTGTAAACAAAGGCTCTTGCTGACGAAGGATTGTTCACAACTAGGACTCCCGACTCAAGGGTTCAAGCGACCAAGTGAACACACCTTTTTTATACCTTATGGTACGTGCCAACGAGTTATGGTGTGTGACTAATTGTCGAATGGACTTCCCATTGTAGATTCCCCATAGGGAGGGTGGAGCGAGGCTCTCTTAAGTACCCAAGCCTCTTAGGCTCTTATCGCTTGGTGACAAGAATAAACAACGAGTCCTTCAAACTAGTCTATCACAACAAGTTACATGTGAATGATTATCTAGGTGCCTTCACAGCTTTTCCTTATAGAGAGGTAGTGAGTGAAGGAAGACACCAAACCATCAACTAGCTTTAAATATGCCTTTGTTTTTCAAAATTTTTTAATTTTTTTGTATTTTTCGTAAAATTTTGGACTAAAAATAAAAATACAATAAAAACAAGAACTATTAACTATTCCCCACCCCCAAACCTAAATGAGACATTGTCCCCAATGTCTTAAACAATAGAAGAAGAGTTTAGAAGATAGTACCGGTTAGCTGAATTACTACAAGAAACTTTAAGGTTAAGATCCAGATTAATCTGACGCCTCTTACCACGATCATCATCGGACCATTTTATCTTTGAAGGGATAGGATCAATTTGTTGTTCAAAGGCTATAAGTTGGTCTATTAGATCTTGAGCAGACCTGGCAGTAAAAATGAGTTCTTTCATAGGTTTTGACACGAACCCATTTCTCCGAGCATCATCAAGAAACACACAAAAAAAATCATAAAATCCATCAACATTGAGTAGTCCAATTGGTTTTTGGTGTATGTTCAGGTTCGCCCAAGATAGTACTATAAAAATTTCCTCCAATGTACTCAAGCCACCTGGCAAAGCGATAAAAGCATCAGCACAGTTAATCATTTCTACCAATCGCTCGGACATACCTGGCACAATCAGTTCCTCTCTGTTTGATGATTCAATAAGATTTGCTTCTGCCAAGGGTTTTGGGATGATTCCCAAAACATGACTGCCTCCTTCCTGTACGGCCTTTGAAATGATTCCCATTAGTCCAAGATTGCCTCCTCCATATATTAAGTGCATATTTCTTGTAGCTAAGACTCGACCCAATTCTTGTGCTGCTTCTACGTATTGTGGTTTAGTACCAACACTACTACCACAAAACACACAGATGTTTTCAACTCGTCTTCTTGAAGTGGCTTCCATGTTTTACTCTGGATGTCTTCAAAAGTGCAATGATAAGTTGAATTTATAATACCTGAAAAGGGTGAGTAAAAATAACACAAGTATCTTCCAAAGGACGATTAGTAATAAAATAGTAAAATAAATCGTGATAGTCAAAAAAAGTCTGGATCCTGTCGGAGAAAACAACAAAACAAATCAATTATTAGAAAAAGACAAAGAGATATAATATGTACAAGAAAAGTAGCGACTTGATTGACATCTATGCGTCAGGAACAAGCTTCCCATCCAATTTTCTTATAAATTGGCAAACATGGTCTTTTTGAGTCAGATTCCCAAGACTTAACTGTTGTCTTTCTTTTTGGAATTGTGTGTGTAATTTGTGAATGGCTATATGAACATATCCACTGGGATGCGTCTCAAGAGTCGAAGATATATCATCTACAGACTCCTTACTCAAGCCATCTCTAATGAATTTAATTTTATCTTCACGATTATCAGACACCATTCCTAAAGAACGACAACGAGTATTGCAATTCCAACGCGCACATTTGTAACAAACACCCATTTGCTTAGCTCTACATTTCTTTGCATAGGTGCTTCTTCAAAAACCAGGTAAATAAGAACTACAAGTCTCAGAATACTCACCTGCTAGACGGACACGTGCTTCAATTACCTAACAAATATCAGTAGGAATACCTTTGATCATCAGTAGTCTCATTCGTTCCAAGCGAGCTTTGAAAACTTTTATCAGAGATTTTTGAGGGAGAGAAGGAAATTGCTTTTGAAGACTTGCGAGAGATTCTTCCATCTTGAAATGTCTTAATCTGTAAAAACTAAACACACAAAATTAAATCATACAAAATCACAATATATACACAAATTGCATGGGTTGCCTCCCTGCGAGCGCTAAGTTTTAAGTCGTCAGCTAGACATGATTGCCTGAACGTTATGTTGGATCTGAAAGTGTGACACTTTCTTTTTATCGCTCCAACAGTTCTCCCCAGTAGTGCTTGACACGCTGACTGTTAACTTTGAATGTATTGTTGGTCTTGGGATCCAGTAACTCTACAGCTCTATATGGTAAAACCTGAGTGATCACAAATGGATCTAACCACCTTGATTTCAACTTTCCAAGGAAAAGTTTCAACCTCGAATTGTATAACAACACCTGTTTCCTTGGTTTCAATTGTCTGTGCACTATTTTTATGTCATGCCATTTTTGGTCTTTTCCTTGTATAATTTGGCATTCTCATAAGCTTGTAGGCGAAATTCCTCCAATTCATTGTGTGGGTGAAGTCTTTTCTTTCCTGCAGCTTGTGGATAAAGATTCAACTTCTTCAGTGCCCAGTTTGCTTTGTGTTGAAGCTCAACTGGCAGATGACATGCTTTCCCAAACACCAATTGATATGGGGACATACCAATGGGTGTCTTATAAGATGTCCGGTAGGCCCATAATGCATCATCTAGTTTTGTTGACCAGTCCCTCCTTGTTGATCCAACAGTTCTCTCCAAGATTCTTTTGATTTCTCTGTTTGAAACTTCAACTTGCCCATTTGACTGTGGATGGTAGGTTGTGGCAACCTTGTGAGTAACTTCATATTTGGATAAGAGTGCATCAAAATATATGTTGCAGAAATGTGTGCCACCATCACTGATAATTGCCCGAGGTGTTCCGAAGCGAGTGAAAATATTCTTTTTCAAGAATTTGATCACCACTTTTGAATCATTGGATGGTAGTGCAATTGCTTCAACCCATTTTGAGACGTAGTCTACAGCAACCAAGATGTACAGGTTTCTAAATGATGGAACAAAGGGTCCCATGAAATCAATTCCCCAGACATCGAATATCTCCACTTCCAGAATATTTTGCAATGGTCCTTCATTTCTCCTCGAAATATTCCCCATTCTCTGACATCTGTCACATTGAAGAACAAACAATTGATCATCTTTAAAAAGAGTGGGCCAAAACAAATTAAAGGACTTTAGCTGCAGTTTTATTCCCGGTGAAATATCCGCCATATGGTGATGAATGACAGTGCTGTAAAACACTGTTGACTTCTTCCTGTGGAACACATCGTCTCAGTAATTGATCAGCACATCCTTTGAACAGGTACGGCTCATCCCAAACATAATGTTTGACTTCTTTGAGGAATTTCTTCTGTTGCTGAGTTGTCCATTCCAACGGCCATTTTCCTGATACTATGTAGTTGACATAGTCAGCATACCAAGGGACTTCCTGTTGTTTTATGGCAAACAACTATTCATCTGGAAAAGCTTCTTTGATTGATAGTTTTTTGCCAGCTGTTTCTCCATTCTCGAGCCTTGATAGATGATCTGCCACTTGGTTTTCTGTTTCTTTCTTGTCTCTGATCTCCACATTGAATTCTTGTAGAAGAAGTATCCAACGGATCAATCTGGGTTTGGCATCATTCTTTGTGATCAGGTATTTGATTGCTGAATGATCTGTGCATACCACCATTTTGGGACCCAACAGATAAGAGCGAAATTTGTCAAAAGCGAACACAACAGCAAACAACTCCTTTTCAGTGGTTGTGTAGTTGAGTTAAGCTTCATTCAAAGTTCTGCTGGAGTAGTAAATGATGTGGAATATCTTCGCTTTGAGTTGTCCCAAAACTGCACCTACAGTAAAATCACTAGCATCACACATTACCTCAAATGGAAGGGTCCAATCTGGTGCTACTATGATGGGGGCAGAAACCAGCTTCTGTTTTAAGATCTCAAAAGCTTCCTGGCATTCTTTGGTGAAGTTGAAAGACACATCTTTTTTCCAGAAGATTGCAAAGAGGTTTTGCAATTTTGGAAAAGTCTTTGATAAATCTCCTGTAAAAACATGCATGTCCAAGAAAACTCTGAATTCCTTTACTGATGTTAGTGGAGATAATTTTTCAATTGTCTCTATCTTTGCATTGTCTACCTCGATTCCCTTCTGTGAGAATCGGTGTCCAAGAACTATGCCTTCATGCACCATAAAATAGCATTTCTCCCAGTTGAGTATCAGGTTTGTTTCTTCACACCTTTGTAATACATGTTCTAGATTTAGTAAACAATGATCAAAAGAATCTCCAAACACAGAAAAGTCATCCATGAAAACCTCCATACTATGCTCCAGCATGTCTGAGAAGATGGCCATCATGCAACGCTGAAATATGGCATGGGCATTACATAATCCAAATGGCATCCTGCGGAAAGCAAAAGTACCATAGGGACAGGTAAATGTGGTTTTCTCCTGATCTTCTGGGGCGATATCAATCTGATTGTACCCTAAATATCCATCCAGAAAGCAATAGAACTCATGTCCCGCCAATTTTTCCACATCTGATCAATGAATGGCAGCGGAAAATGATCCTTCCTCGTGGCTTTGTTCAGCTTCCTGTAGTCTATACATACTCTTCATCTAGTCACCGTTCTTGTTGGGATCAGCTCATTCTTTTCATTGGTAACCACAGTAATTCCTCCTTTCTTCGGCACACATTGCATAGGACTCACCCAACTGCTGTCTGAGATGGGGTAAATGATGCAAGCATCCAACCATTTGATAATTTCTTTCTTCACAACTTCCTTCATGATTGGATTGAGTCTCCGTTGATGTTCTACTGTGGGTTTGTACTCATCGTTCATCAGGATATTGTGCATGCAGAATGATGGACTAATGCCTCGAATGTCTGCTATAGTCCAGCCAATGGCTTTCTTATGCTCTCGTAACACTCTCAATAACTTTTCTTCCTGCTCCAATTTTAGAGAAGATGAAATAATAACAGGTAATTCAGAAGATTTTCCAAGAAATGCATACCTGAGATGACTCGGAAGTAACTTCAGCTCCAACTGTGGTGGTTCTTCAATCAAAGGCTTAATCCGGTCTTTCTTTGGTAGTTCCAAACTTTCAATTGGTTATGTCATTTTGAAATGAAATGGCTTGTCAAGATAGTTAATACATTCCAGAATTTCAGCATCTAACTCAGTGTCAGTCATGTTGGTGATGCAAGCTTCAAGTTTGTCCATGGGAACTGTATCAATATCATGAATGATATTATCAACAACATCAATTCTAAAACATTCTTCTTCTTTTTCTTCACTCGTGAATTTCATAGCTTTGAAAACATTGAAGGTAACTTCTTGGTCCAGAACTTTCATGGTCAGTTCTCCTTTTGTACATCAATCACAGTTCGACCTGTTGCTAAGAATGGTCTCCCAAGGATGATTGGCACATCTTTGTCTTCATCCATGTCAAGGATAATGAAGTCTGCTGGGAGAATGAGTTTATCAACTTTGACAAGCACATCTTCAATGACTCCTCTCGGAAATGTGAGCGTTTGATCAGTAAGTTACAGTGAGACTGAGGTATGCATTGCTTCTCCAATTTGCAGTTTCCTGTAAATAGAAAAAGACATTAAATTAACACTTGCACCTAAATCACATAAAGCCTTACCGAAGTTATGTTCTCCTATGATGTAATGAATGGTGAAACTTCCAGGATCCTTCAACTTTGGAGGAAGTTTTCTCTGAATGATGGCACTGCATTCTTCTGATAATGCTATTGTCTCATAATCTCCCAATCTCCGTTTTCGTGAAAGAATATCTTTCATGAATTTAGTTGAGATGGGCATTTGTTCCAAAGCTTCTGCAAATGGGATGTTGATGTGCAGCTTTTTGAAAACCTCCAAGAATCGAGCAAACTGCTTATCCAGTTTGCTTTTCTGAAGACGCTGAGGAAAAGGTGGAGGTGGAGTGATCTGTTCTTTTTCCTTTGCTTCTTTTTCAACCATCTGTTTCTCTGCTTCTTTTAGAACATCTTCAATGGTTGCCTTGATTCCAACATCTTTGTTGATTTCAGTACCACTTTTCAAGGTGATGGCTTGACATTGCTCATTCCCTCGGTTCCTTGGATTTGGTTCTATATTGCTGGGAAGATTTCCTGGTGGTCTATAACTCTGAGCATTGGCCAGTTGTCTAATTTGATTCTCCAGTGCTTTGATGGAAGCAGATTGGTTTTGGAACAAAGCATCATATGCTGCTTGTTGCTTTTTGAACATCTCTGCGAGCCAATCTTTCATTTCTGGGTCTTTTTCAAACTCCTGGCTTTTGTTCTGTTGCTGGAATCCAGGTGGTGGATAGTTCTTTTGCCCTGAATTGTTGCTCCATGAGAAATTGGGATGATTCCTCCACTCTGGATTGTAGGTGTTGGAATATGGATTGTTCCCCTGTCTGTTGAAATTGTTGACATAATTCACCGTTTTTTCATGTTGATTTTGTTCCGGTGATTCTCCATATGGTGAATTTGTGGTTCCATTGTTACTTTGCATGCCGAGAGTCTCCATGAATTTGCATATTTGATCTAGTTTGGCACTGACTGCTGTATTGGCTCCAACTTCATAAATTCCAGCAATTCGTTGAATCATTCTCCTTTCTATTGGCCACAATGAATTGTTGTTGGCCATTTGTTCAATTAGGTCCCAAGCTTGTTCTTCTCCTTTTTGCTGTTAATTCTCCTCCAGCAGTAGCATCAATTGTGGTTCTCATTATTCCAGAAAGTCCATTGTAGAATGTTTGGACTTGAAGCCATTTAGGAATCTCATTGTGAGGACATTTCCGGAGCAAATCTTTGTACCTTTCCCAAGCTTCATAGAGAGTTTCTGATTCTTGTTGTACAAAGGATGTGATGTCATTCCTCAATTTTCTAGTTCTGGCTGGTGGAAAATACTTTGCAAGAAATTTGGTGGCTAAAGTGTTCCAAGTTATAATAGAACCTGGTGGAAGTGAATGCAGCCAAGCTTTAGCTCTGTCCTTCAAGGAGTATGGAAAAACACGCAGTCTCATTGCTTCTTCAGCTTCTCGGTTGTAATTGAAAGGGCCGCAAACTTCCAGGAAGTTGCTGATGTGGGTATTAGGATCTTCAGTTGCTTTTCCCCCAAATTGCACTGATTGTTGAATCATCTGAATGCAAGTTTTGATGTCACCTGCATTCGCTGGTAAATGAGGAAGTACAATACATGAAATGAGGCCATCAACCACCGGAATGGTTCTGTCTCGAATGGGAATTGGTGGTGCAATCTCCAAAGGTTCAGGTTCCATGTTAACAATTACTTCTTGGCCTTGTCTCATTTCCCTTCTAAACTGTCTGATGGTTCTTTCAATTTTTGGGTCAAGCGGTCGTAGTTCAAAGCTTGTGGTTCGTCTCATTAAGATTCTGATAACCTGAATAAAAATAAAACGAAAACAATAAGTAAAAAGAAAATTAGATACAAGTAACGTATCTAACCCCTAAACTAATAGTAAAAGATAAAGAAGTCCCCGGCAACGGCGCCAAAAACTTGACCGGCGTAATCACACACGTATAACGCAAGCGCACGTATCGTTCAAGTAGTATAAAAAGTGTCGATCCCACGAGGACTTAATATCTATTCTATTAATTTTATGAGTTCAAGTGATTACTAATATCTAACAAGTTGTTTGAAAAGATAATGATGATTCTAAATTTAAAATAAGTAAAAGAAATTGAGAGTAGATTAATGAGAATTAAAACTATCTAGGGTTGTGAATTCTTCCAATATTAATTAAAAGATGAAGTAGTTAAATCATAGTTGGGTAAATATTGATTTATTAATCGGGAATATTAAATTATGTAAAATCCTGCTCCGATGGTCATTTACAAATACCTAGTTTAATTCAATTGAATCATATGTCTATGTCAACCAAATTACCTAGATTCATTAAGTTTGAATTCCAATTATGATTACCCCCGCCTAACACGTATATTCCTATCCTGTAAGGAAATATATTAAAGGTTTATCTATCCTTAAAGAAGATCGTAGGTTGTTGAGTATAAGGTCTTTAAACTTAAAGTCCCTATGTCTAGTTCATTTTAGGTTTATCTATTCAATTTTATTAGTGATCAGTTAATAAAAAGGCATTAAGATTATGACTCAACAAATAACTCTTTAATTACCCAAACTATAATCTAACCCTTTTTAAAACCGGTGATATTAGATTTTATCACAACCCTAGATATTTAATTTAGTTACAACACATAGCTAAAGCTGATATAAACTTAAAAGACATAAAATGAAATTACTGAAAAGTAATAAAAAGAAATGCTAAAGTAAAAGGAATTAACTTCTACTATTCACTATTTAGATATCTCCCATAAAATAATATATATAATCTTGTGATATTTTAAATCAACCGTCCGGAATGGCGGTATCCTGATTAAGTCAAATTCAAATATACCAGCCATAAGGTAGAACAGAAATATAAACTTAAACCAACCGTCCAGTATGGCGGTATCCTCATTAAGTCAGGTTTAACCAATTTAAATTGAATAACCAACCGTCCGGAATGGCGGTATCCTTTATTAATTCATGTTTTAAATAGTTTATATATTATATTTTAAGGGAGATTAATCTAAATAGCAAAAGTAAAAGAATTACCTTTTTACCTCAGCATGGAGAAGTTACCTCCCCATGGATGAATAGTATAAGTAAATAAGTTTAAGAATGAAAAGTACTTATTTATAGAAGAAAGTTACTACTACAAAACGTAATTAAAACTGAATATTTAAAGAAACTAAGAAGAGAACTCCCAATTTAAATAAGAGATTTCAGAGGAAGTGGTACATTTGAAACTGAAAATTCGCTCTGAATTTATAGGCCCGAATAAGCCTCTGGTGTCGCAACGCCAGCCCCTTTTTGCATGGCACATTCTCGTCCGGACACGTGGCAAGGCGGCTGAAAAATTTGGGCTCGTTGAATTTTTGACACATGGCATGGCAGCTGGATATTAAGTTAAATGAGTGGGAAATAGTGATAGTTTTACCACTCATCAAAATTTAACTAAGCCACTTTCGTAGGGATCACGATTGCATTTAGCATATGCAACAATCCTTTAAACCCCTAGGTGTCCCTAGTGGATGAGTTGTAGTCTCGTGAGGGTTTACAGTAATGATACCCACAAATATTTTATAAAAGTAAAAAGGTAGTGACACTAATGCACACAAAAGCAAAAAGACAAGAGAAAAGAAAATAAAGAAGTTAGTGACTAATTAGATGAAACTTCTACTCCAAGTTTACTAGTTGTTTTGTTTCATTCTAAATTACTGAATAAGTAAATTCTCCGATTATTTTTATCATTATTCATATACACAGCTAACAAAGTTTTATTCAACTCATTTTTGCCCACAACACTAATAAGTGTAGTTGATAAGAGAGTAATATTTTTGTCCTAAAGTTTTATCAAAGTTCACATCTTTTGTAGTAATGGAATAAATTTTCTGATTTTTCTAATTTTTTTCTTTGATTTTTTTTTCTATTTTTTATTTATATACAATACCTTCCATCTATGTAGCGAGCTTTGGGTCGGTGGCTCCCGAACCAGATGGCTTTAAGGCACCAGGTGTTAAGACACCCCTACAGACTTAATTACTCAGACTTCAGATATATATATATATATATATATATATATATATATATATATAATATATATATATATATATATATATATATAATATATATATTCATCATTTTTGATCCATGTAGCGAGCTTTGGGCCAATGACTCCCAAACCAGTTGGTTTTAGGGCACTAGGTGTTAAAACACCCTTACAGACTTAATAACTCAGATCTCATATGTAAATTTTTTTTTATTCCATCACTTTTTGAGATGCTTCTCCAATTAAACTGTAGTACTTAATATTACAATCTTTTCAATTTTATCTCATGTCCGTATGTTACTATGTATGCTGATAATATCTGCCAACTGAGCATATGAAGATCTATTTTAGTCACTTTTATGGAGAATTTACAAATTAAATAATTCAAAAGGAATTAAAAAAATTAACTTGTTTTGAAAAAATGGGTTTGAAATACGTACCAGAAATGAGAATTCCTTACAAAGCTATCTCTTACCAATTTCACCTTTTAGTCAACATAAAACAAAACCATAAACATAAAGAAATAACTTCTACTGGTTATATAACTATGGTTCACATGTGGGTTTTAGGAGTGTAAACAAAGGCTCTTGCTAACGAAGGATTGTTCACAACTAGGACTCCCAACTCAAGGGTTCAAGCGACCAAGTGAACGCACCTTTTTTATAACTTATGGTACGTACCAATGAGTTATGGTGTGTAACTAACTGTCGAATGGACTTCCCGTTGTAGATTCCCCAGAGGGAGGGTGGAGCAAGGCTCTCTTAAGTACCCAAGCCTCTTAGGCTCTTATCGCTTGGTGACAGGAATAAACAACGAGTCCTCCAAACTAGTCTATCACAACAAGCTACATGTGAATGATTATCTAGGTGCCTTCACAGCTTTTCCTTATAGAGAGGTAGTGAGTGAAGGAAGACACCAAACCATCAACTAACTTTAAATATGCCTTTGTTTTTCAAAAAAAAAATTAATTTTTTTGTATTTTTCGAAAAAATTTGGATTAAAAATAAAAATACAATAAAAATAAGATACTATTAACTATTCCCCACCCCCAAACCTAAATGAGACATTGTCCCCAATGTCTTAAACAATCGAAGAAGAGTTTAGAAGATAGTACTTGGTTAGCTAAATTACTACAAGAAGATTAAAGGTTAAGATCCAGATTAATCCGACGCCTCTTACCACGATCATCATCGGACCATTTTATCTTTGAAAGGATAGGATCAATTTGTGGGTCAAAGGCTATGAGTTTGTCTATTAGATCTTGAGCAAACCTGGCAGTAAAAATGAGTTCTTTCATAGGTTTTGACACGAACCCATTTCTCCGGGCATCATCAAGAAACACACAAAGAAAATCATAAAATCCATCAACGTTGAGTAGTCCAATTGGTTTTTGGTGTATGTTCAGGTTCGCCCAAGATAGTACTATAAAAATTTCCTCCAATATACTCAAGCCACATGGCAAAGCGATAAAAGCATCAGTACGGTTAATCATTTCTACCAATCGCTCGGACATACCTGGCACAATCAGTTCCTCTCCGTTTGATGATTCAATAATATTTGCTTCTGCCAAGGGTTTTGGGATGATTCCCAAAAAATGACTGCCTCCTTCCTGTACGGCCTTTGAAACGATTCCCATTAGTCCAAGATTGCCTGTGCCATATATTAAGTGCATATTTCTTATAGCTAAGACTCGACCCAATTCTTGTGCTGCTTCTAAGTATTGTGGTTTAGTACCAACACTACTACCACAAAACACATAGATGTTTTCAACTCGTCTTCTTGAAGTGGCTTCCATGTCTTACTCTGGATGTCTTCAAAAGTGCAATGATAAGTTGAATTTATAATACCTGAAAGGGGTGAGTAAAAATAACACAAGTATCTTCCAAATGACGATTAGTAGCAAAATAGTAAAATAAATCGTGATAGTCAAAAAAGTCTGGATCCTGTTGGAGAAAACAACAAAACAAATCAATTATTAGAAAAATACAAAGAGATATAATATGTACAAGAAAAGTAGCGGCTTGATTGACATCTATGCGTCAGGAACAAGCTTCCCATCTAATTTTCTTATAAATTGGCAAACAGGGTCTTTTTGAGTCAGATTCCCAAGACTTAACTGTTGTCTTTCTTTTTGGAATTGTGTGAGTAATTTGTGAATGGCTATATGAACATATCCACTGGGATGCGTCTCAAGATTCGAAGATATATCATCTACAGACTCCTTACTCAAGCCATCCCTAATGAATTTAATTTTATCTTCACGATTATCAGACACCATTCCTAAAGAACGACAACGAGTATTGCAATTCCAATGCGCACATTTGTAACAAACACCCTTTTGCTTAGCTCTACGTTTCTTTGCATAGGTGCTTCTACAAAAACCAGGTAAATAAGAACTACAAGTCTCAGAATACTCACCTGCTAGACGGACACGTGCTTCGATTACCCAACAAATATCAGTAGGAATACCTTTGATCATCAGTAGTCTCATTCGTTCCAAGCGAGCTTTGAAAACATTTATCAGAGATTTTTGAGGGAGAGAATGAAATTGCTTGTGAAGACTTTCGAGAGATTATTCCATCTTGAAATGTCTTAATCTACAAAAACTAAACACACAAAATTAAATTATACCAAATCACAATATATATACAAATTGCATGGGTTGCCTCCCTGCGAGTGCTAAGTTTTAAGTCGTCAGCTAGACGTGATTGCCTGAACGTTATGCTGGATCTGAAAGTGTGACACTTTCTTTTTGTCGCTCCAACGGTTCTCCCCAGTAGTGCTTGACACGCTGACTGTTAACTTTGAATGTGTTGTTGGTCTTGGGATCCAGTAACTCTACAGCTCCATATGGTAAAACCTGAGTGATCACAAATGGACCTGACCACCTTGATTTCAACTTTCCAGGGAAAAGTTTCAACCTCGAATTGTATAAAAACACTTGTTGCCTTGGTTTCAATTGTTTGTGCACTATTTTTAGGTCATGCCATTTCTTGGACTTTTCCTTGTACAATTTGGCATTCTCATAAGCTTGTAGGCGAAATTCCTCCAATTCATTGAGTGGGTGAAGTCTTTTCTTTCCTGCAGCTTGTGGATCAAGATTCAACTTCTTCAGTGCCCAGTATGTTTTGTGTTCAAGCTCAACTGGCAGATGGCATGATTTCCCAAACACCAATTAATATGGGGACATACCAATGGGTGTCTTGTAAGCTGTCCGGTAGGCCCATAATGCATCATCTAGTTTTGTTAACCAGTCCCTCCTTGTTGATCCAACAGTTCTCTCCAAGATTCTTTTGATTTATCTGTTTGAAACTTTAACTTGCCCATTTGACTGTGGATGGTAGGTTGTGGCAACCTTATGAGTAACTCTATATTTGGATAAGAGTACATCAAAATATTTGTTGCAGAAATGTGTGCCACCATCACTGATAATTGCCTGAGGTGTTCCGAAGCGATTGAAAATATTCTTTTTCAAGAATTTGATCACCATTTTTGAATCATTGGATGGTAGTGCAATTGCTCCAACCCATTTTGAGACGTAATCTACAGCAACCAAGATGTACAGGTTTCCGAATGATGGAACAAAGGGTCCTATGAAATCAATTCCCCAGACATCGAATATCTCCACTTCCAGAATATTTTGCAACAGTCCTTCATTTCTCCTCGAAATATTCCCCATTCTCTGACATCTGTCACATTGAAGAACAAACAAGTGAGCATCTTTAAAAAGAGTGGGCCAGAACAAACCTGATTGAAGGACTTTAGCTGCAGTTTTATTCCCGCTGAAGTGTCCACCGTATAGTGATGAATGAAAGTACTGCAAAACACTGTTGACATCTTCCTGTGGAACACATCGTCTCAGTGATTGATCAGCACATCGTTTGAACAGGTACGGCTCATCCCAAACATAATGTTTGACTTCTTTGAAAAATTTCTTCCGTTGCTGAGTTGTCCATTCCAACGGCCATTTTCCTGATACTATGTAGTTGACATAGTCAGCATACCAAGGGACTTCCTGTTGTTTTATGGCAAACAACTGTTCATCTGGAAAAGCTTCTTTGATTGATAGTTTTTTGCCAGCTGTTTCTCCATTCTCGAGCCTTGATAGATGATCTGCCACTTGGTTTTCTGTTCCTTTCCTGTCTCTGATCTCCACATCAAATTCTTGCAGAAAAAGTATCCAATGGATCAATCTGGGTTTGGCATCTTTCTTTGTGATCAGGTATTTGATTGCTGAATGATCTGTGCAGACCACCATTTTGGGACCCAACAGATAAGAGCGGAATTTGTCAAAAGCGAACACAACTGCAAGCAACTCCTTTTCAGTGGTTGTGTAGTTGAGCTGAGCTTCATTCAAAGTTCTGCTGGAGTAGTAAATGGTGTGGAATATATTTTCTTAGCGTTGTCCCAAAACTGTACCTACAGCAAAATCACTAGCATCACACATTACCTCAAATGGAAGGGTCCAATCTAGTGCTACTATGATGGGGGCAGAAACCAGCTTCTGTTTTAAGATCTCAAAAGCTTCCTAGCATTCTTTGGTGAAGTTGAAAGACACATCTTTTTCCAGAAGATTGCAAAGAGGTTTTGCAATTTTGGAAAAGTTTTTGATAAATCTTATGTAAAAACATGCACGTCCAAGAAAACTCTGAATTCCTTTGACTGATGTTGGTGGAGGTAGTTTTTCAATTGTATCTATCTTTGCATTGTCTACCTCGATTCCCTTTTGTGAGATCCGGTGTCCAAGAACTATGTCTTTCTGCACCATAAAATGGCATTTCTCCCAGTTGAGTATCAGGTTTGTTTCTTCACACCTTTGTAATACCTATTCTAGATTTAGCAAACAATGATCAAAAGAATCTCCAAACACAGAAAAGTCATCCATGAAAACCTTCATACTCTACTATAGCATGTCTGAGAAGATGGCCATCATGCAATGCTGAAATGTGGCAGGGGCATTACATAATCCAAATGGCATCCTGCGGAAAGCAAAAGTACCATAGGGACATGTAAATGTGGGTTTCTCCTGATCTTCTGGGGCGATAGCAATCTGATTGTACCCAGAATATCCATCCAGAAAGCAATAGAACTCATGTCCCGCCAATTTTTCCAGCATCTGATCAATAAATGGCAGCTTTAAATGATCCTTCCTCGTGGCTTTGTTCAGCTTCCTGTAGTCTATACATACTCTCCATCCAGTCACCGTTCTTGTTGGGATCAGCTCATTCTTTTCATTGGTAACCACAGTAATTCCTCTTTTCTTCATCACACATTGCATATGACTCACCCAACTGCTGTCTGAGATGGGGTAAATGATGTCAGCATCCAACCATTTGATGATTTCTTTCTTCACAACTTCCTTCATGATTGGATTGAGTCTCCGTTGATGTTCTACTGTGGGTTTGTACTCATCGTTCATCAGGATCTTGTGCATGCAGAATGATGGACTAATGCCTCGAATGTCTGCTATAGTCCAGCCAATGGCTTTCTTATGCTCTCGTAACACTCTCAATAACTTTTCTTCATGCTCCGATGTTAGAGAAGATGAAATAATAACAGGTAATTCAGAAGATTTTCCAAGAAATACATACCTGAGATGACTCGGAAGTAACTTCAGCTCCAACTGTGGTGGTTCTTCAATCGAAGGCTTGATCCGGTCTTTCTTTGGTAGTTCCAAACTTTCAATTGGTTGTGTCACTTTGAAACGAAATGGCTTGTCAATATAGTTAATACATTCCAGAATTTCAGCATCTAACTCAGTGTCAGTCATGTTGGTGATGCAAGCTTCAAGTTTGTCCGTGGGAACTATATCAGTATCACGAATGATACTATCAACAACATCAATTCTGAAAAATTCTTCTTCTTTTTCTTCACTCGTGAATTTCATAGCTTTGAAAACATTGAAGGTAACTTCTTGGTCCTGAACTTTCATGGTCAGTTATCTTTTTTGTTCATCAATCACAGTTCGACCTGTTGCTAACAATGGTCTCCCAAGGATGATTGGCACATCTTTGTCTTCATCCATGTCAAGGATAATGTAGTCTGCTGGGAGAGTGTGTTTATCAACTTTGACAGGCACATCTTCAACGACTCCTCTCGGAAATGCGAGCGTTCGATCAGCAAGTTACAGTGAGACTGAGGTAGGCATTGCTTCTCTAATTTGCAGTTTCCTGTAAATAGAAATAGGCATTAAATTAACACTTGCACCTAAATCACATAAAGCCTTATCGAAGTTATGTTCTCCTATGCTGCAAGGAATGGTGAAATTTCCAGGATCCTTCAACTTTGGAGGAAGTTTTCTCTGAATGATGGCACTGCCTTCTTCTGATAATGCTACTGTCTCATAATCTCCCAATCTCCGTTTTCGTGAAAGAATATCTTTCATGAATTTAGTATAGTTGGGCATTTGTTCCATAGCTTTTGCAAATGGGATGTTGATGTGCAGCTTTTTGAAAACCTCCAAGAATCGAGCAAACTACTTATCCAGTTTGCTTTTCTGAAGACGCTGAGGAAAAGGTAAGGTGGAGGTGGAGTGATCTGTTATTTTTCATTTGCTTATTTTTCCTTTGCTTCTTTTTCATCCATCTGTTTCTCTGCTTCTTTTGGAACATCTTCAATGGTTGCCTTGATTCCAACATCTTTGTAGATTTCAGTACCATTTTTGAAGGTGATGGCTTGACATTGCTCATTCCCTCGGTTCCTTGGATTTGGTTCTGTATTGCTGGGAAGACTTCCTGGTGGTTTATAACTCTGAGCATTAGCCAGATTTCCAATTTGATTCTCCAGTGCTTTGATGGAAACAGATTGATATGCTGCTTGTTGCTTTTTGAAACATAGAATCATATGCTGCTTGTTGCTTTTTGAACATCTCTGCGAGCCAATCTTTCATTTCTGGGTATTTTTCAAACTCCTGGCTTTTGTTCTGTTGCTGGAATCCAGGTGGTGGATAGTTCTTTTACCCTGAGTAATTGCTCCATGAGAAATTGGGATGATTCATCCACCCTGGATTGTAGATGTTGGAATAGGGATAGTTCCCCTGTCTGTTGAAATTGTTGACATAATTCACTGTTTCTTCATGTTGATTTTGTTTTGGTGATTCTCCATATGGTGAATTTGTGGTTCCATTGTTGCTTTCCATGCCGAGAGTCTCCATGAATTTGCATATTTGATCCAATTTGGCACTGACTGCTGTATTGGCTCTAACTTATAAATTCTAGCAATTCGTTGAATCATGCTCCTTTCTGTTGGCCATAATGAATTGTTGTTCGCCATTTGTTCAATTAGGTCCCAAGCTTGTTCTTCTCCTTTTGCCATTAATTCTTATCCAGCAGCAGCATCAATTGTGGTTCTCATTATTCCAGAAAGTCCATTATAGAATGTTTGGACTTGAAGCCATTTAGGAATCTCATTGTGAGGACATTTCCGGAGTAAATCTTTGTACCTTTCCCAAGCTTCATAGAGAGTTTCTAATTCTTGTTTTATAAAGGATGTGATGTCATTCCTCAATTTTCCAGTTCTGGCTGGTGGAAAATACTTTGCAAGAAATTTGGTGGCTAAAGTGTTCCAAGTTATAATGGAACCTGGTGGAAGTGAATGTAGCCAAGCTTTAACTCTGTCCTTCAAGGAGTATGGAAAAACACGCAGTCTCATTGCTTCTTCAGCTTCTCGGTTGTAAGTGAAAGTGCCGCAAACTTCCAGGAAGTTGCTGATGTGGGTATTAGGATCTTCAGTTACTTTTCCCCCAAATTGCACTGATTGCTGAATCATCTGAATGCAAGTTTTGATGTTACCTGCATTCGCTGGTAAAGGAGGAAGTACAATACATGAAATGAGGCCATCAACCACCGGAATGGTTCTGTCTCGAATGGGAATTGGTGGTGCAATCTCCAAAGGTCCAGGTTCCATGTTAACAATTGCTTATTGGCCTTGTCTCATTTCCCTTCTCAACTGTCTGATGGTTATTTTAATTTCTGGGTCAAGCGGTCGTAGTTCAAAGTTTCTGGTTTGTCTCATTAAAATTCTGATAACCTGAAACACAATAAAACGAAAACAATAAGTAAAAAGAAAATTAGATACAAGTAACGTATCTAACCCATAAAATAATAGTAAAAGATAAAGAAGTCCCCGGCAACGGCGCCAAAAATTTGACCGGCGTAATCACACACGTATAACGCAAGCGCACGTATCGTTCAAGTAGTATAAAAAGTATCGATCCCACGAGGACTTAATATATATTCTATTAATTTTATGAGGTCAAGTGATTACTAATATCTAACAAGTTGTTTGAAAAGATAATGATGATTCTAAATTTAAAACAAGTAAAAGAAATTGAGAGTAGATTAATGAGAATTAAAACTATCTAGGGTGTTGAATTCTTCCAATACTAATTAAAAGATGAAGTAGTTAAATCATAGTTGGGTAAATATTGATTTATTAATCTGGAATATTAAATTATGTAAAAGCCTCTTCCGATGGTCATTTACAAATACCTAGTTTAATTCAATTGAATCATATGTCTATGTCAACCAAATTACCTAGATTCATTAAGTTTGAATTCCATTTATGATTACCCCCGCCTAACAGGTATATTCCTATCTTGTAAGGAAATATATTAAAGGTTTATCTATCCTTAAAGAAGATCGTGGGTTGTTGACTATAAGGTCTTTAAACTTAAAGTCCTTATGTCTAGTTCATTTTAGGTTTATCTATTCAATTTTATTAGTGATCAGTTAATAAAAAGGCATTAAGATTATGACTCAACAAATAACTCTTTAATTACCCAAACTATAATCTAACCCTTTTTAAAACCGGTGATATTAGATTTTATCACAACCCTAGATATTTAATTTAGTTACAACACATATCTAAAGCTGATATAAATTTAAAAGACATAAAATGAAATTACTGAAAAGTAATAAAAAGAAATGCTAAGGTAAAAGGAATTAACTTCTACTATTCACTATTTAGATATCTCCCATAAAATAATATATATAATCTTGTGATATTTTAAATCAACCGTCCGGAATGGCGGTATCCTGATTAAGTCAAATTCAAATATACCAGCCATAAGGCGGAACAGAAATATAAACTTAAACCAACCGTCCAGAGTGGCGGTATCCTCATTAAGTCAGGTTTAACCAATTTAAATTGAATAACCAACCGTTCGGAATGGCGGTATCCTTTATTAATTCAGGTTTTAAATAGTTTATATATTATATTTTAAGGGAGATTAATCTAAATAGCAAAAGTAAAAGAATTACCTTTTTACCTCAGCATGGAGAAGTTACCTCCTTATGGACGAATAGTATAAGTAAATAAGTTTAAGAAGGAAAAGTACTTATTTATAGAAGAAAGTTAGTACTACAAAACGTAATTAAAACTGAATATTTAAAGAAACTAAGAAGAGAACTCCCAATTTATATAAGAGATTTGAGAGGAAGTGGTACATTTGAAACTGAAAATTAGCTCTGAATTTATAGGCCCGAATAAGCCTCTGGCGTCGCGACGCCAAGGGCATTGGCGTCGCGACGCCAGCCCTTTTTTGCATGGCACACTCTCGTCCAGACACGTGGCAAGGCGGTTGAAAAATTTCGGCTTGTTGAATTTTTGACACGTGGCATGCGGCGCACGTTAGCGGATCGCTTGTGATGATGACACGTGGCACGGCTCACGTTAGCAAAGTCAAACTTGTCAAACTTTGACTTGTTGAACTGGTGCATGTTATCAGCCTCCGGCGCACGTTAGAGGTCGGGATGCCCAGGGTTTCGGTGTTGGGATGCCCAAAATTACCAAAATACCTTTTTTGCCAAATTTCACAGTTTTGCTTCAAATCATCTTCAGAATGTCCTGAAACTTTATTTATCTGCAAAATAACACAAAACACATCAAAATATTCACAAAACTCAAGAAACTATACAAAATATTAAGTTAAATGAGTGGGAAATAGTGATAGTTTTACCACTCATCACCCCGCCCGACAAGTATATTCCTATCCTGTAAGGAAATCTATTAAAGGGTTATCTATCCTTAAGGAAGATCGTGGGCTATTGAATCTAAGGCTGAAACCTAAAATCCATTTTTCCAAGTTCATTTTAGATTTACCACATCAATCATATTGGTGATCAGGCAATAAAAAGCATTAAACTTAAGACTTAATAAACAAACTAAAGAATTACCAAATATATAATTAAATCAATTATTAAACCTAGTAATATTATGTTTCATCACTTCTCTAAAATTAAATAAAATGCTGAAGGTTAGAGGATCTACATTTAATATTTCATATATAGGAATCTCACTTATTATAATATATAAATTATTTTCTGTTTTGCTTTCTCATGAATTAATAATGTTAAACATTTAAAACCAACCATATAGGCGGTAATCCATTTAGTCCAATTACACCAGCCATATTGCGGTATATTATGTCACATAAAGATCATCCATATAGGCCGTAAAGTAATTTATATTTAAACCAGCCATATAGGCGGTAATAAAGTTTGCCATTAATTAATCCGGTTAAATTATAATTTAAATATTATAATTAAGTGAGATTAACCTAGATAATTATATTAAATGTTTCACCTTTTACCCCAGTGGAAAAATTAACTACAAAACATAAAAGTAAATAAAATGTTGTAATAAAAATTAAAAATAAAAATACATAATTTAATTATTACAATAATTTACAAAAATAGATGATTCCTATGAAATCATGGAAAAATTCCAAGGAAAGCACGAGGAAAATGAGTTGCAACTGAGCTCAATTTATAGGTAAAATTTGGGTCCGGCGTCGCGACACCAAATTCCTACTTACGCCGCGATGCTGGCTTGTGTTGACCGGTCAATTACGTGTGGACGTTGACTTTTGACGCGAATTTCGTCGGCCCAATAGAATTGCTACACATGGCACTCGGTAATTCGGTCCAATGACATCTTGAAATATGGCAGCAGGTGATTCGTGGATGATTCGGTCCAATCATAAGATGACACGTGTCACGCGGAGTGTCGATGCCATAGGATTGCGACACGTGTCCCGATATATTTTAGCATGATCGGTTCTGATGATGACACATGGCACGACGCACGTTAGCATGATCGACGCACGTTAGCATCCGGCATATTTTAGCAAATTTCTTCTGACCGGTCCACGTGTCCGGCGCAAGTTAGCAGACGGCGCACGTTAGACGTTGCGACACCGAAGACTTTCGCGTCGCGACGCGGCCAAATTATCAAAATGCCCTTTTTTCATCCTTTTTCACTGTTTTGACCCCAAATTGCTTCCAATGCTTCCCAAACTTTATTTATCTGTAAAATAATAATAAAACACATCAAAACGTTCACAAAACTCAAGAAACTATACAAAATATTAGGTCAAATGAGTGAAAAATAGTGATATAATTACCACTCATCACACCCCCAAACCTAACATTTTGCTAGTCCTCGAGCAAAACACAAAATAACATAAAAAAAAAAATTAAACTAAGCCACTTTCATAGGGAACATTGTTGCATTTAGCGTATGCAACAAGCCTTTAAACCCCTAGGTGTCCCTAGTGGACGAGTTGTAGTCTCGTGAGGGTTTACAGCAATGATACCCACAAATATTTTACAAAAGTAAAAAGAAAGTTAAAACTAATGCATACAAAAGCAAAAAGAGAAGAGAAAAGAGAACAAAGAAGTTAGTGATTAATCAGGTGAAACTTCTACTCCAAGTTACTAGTTGTTTTATTTCTTTTTAAATTACCGAATAAGTAAATTCTCTGATTATATTTACCATTCTCCATTACACAATCAATAAAATATTAAACAACTCATTTTTGCTCACAACAGTCACAAGTGCAGTTGAGAAGTGAGTAATATTTTTGTCCTAAAGTTCTATCAGATTTCACACCTTTTTACAGCAATGGAATAATTTTTCTGATTTTTCTGATTTTTTCTTTCTTTTTCTGATTTTATTTTTTATTTATATACAATATCTTTCATCTATGTAACGAGCTTTGGGCGGTGGCTCCCAAATCAGTTGGCTTTAAGGCACCAGGTGTTAAGACACCCCTATGAACTTAATTACTCATACTTCAGATATATATATATTTATTGCAGCATATTCGATCCATGTAGCGAGCTTTGGGCCAGTGACTCCCAAACCAGTTGGCTTTATGGCACTAGGTGTCAAAACACCCATTACAGACTTAATAACTCGGATCTCAGACCTTTTTTTTAAACTTCATTGCCATTTATAGATGCTTCCTCCAAATAAACTAGAGCACTGAATATTACAGACTTTTCAATTACAACTCATGTCCGTATGTTACTATGCATATTGATAATACCTGCCAACTGAGCATATGAAGATCCATTTTATTCTATTTTATGGAGAATTCACAAATTAAATAATTCAAAAGGAAATAAATAAAAATTAATTTTTTTCGAAAAATGGGTTTAAGATACGTCTCAGGAGTGGAAACTCCTTACACAGCTATCTCGTACCAATTTCACCCAATTAATCAAATTAAAAATACAAAAGCCTAAAATATTTTTTTAATTTTTTGTAAAATTTTTCAATTTTGTTTTTGTATTTTTCAAAAAAATTTGGACTAAAAACAACACAATAAAAACAAGATACTATTAACTAACCCCCTCCATCAAACCTAAATGAGACATTGTCCCCAATGTCTTAAACAGTAGAAGAAGAGTTTAGAAGATGGTACCTGGTTAGCTGAATTACTACATGAAAATTAAAGGTTAAGATCCAGATTTATCTGACGCTTCTTACCACGATCGTCTTCGGCCCATTTTATCTTGGAAATGACAGGGTCAATTTATGGTTCAAACTCCAAGACTTGGTCAAGTAAATCTTGGTCAAGACTTGGTTTTGTCACGAACCCATTTCTCCGGGCATCATCAAGAAACACACAAAGAAAATCATAAAATCCGTCAACGTTAAACAGCCCAATTGGTTTCTGGTGTATGTTCAAGTTCGCCCAAGATAGCACTATAAAAATCTCCTCCAATGTCCCCAAGCCTCCTGGCAAAGCAATAAAAGCATCAGCACGGTTAATCATTTCCACTAGTCGCTCGGATATACCTGGCACAATAAGTTCCTCTTCGTTTGATGGTCCAATAAGATTCGCCTCTACCAAAGGTTTTGGGATGATTCTCAAAACTTGACTGCCTCCATCATGTACGGCCTTTGAAATGATCATCATTAGTCCAAGATTGCCCCCGCCATATACTAAGTGCATATTCTTTTCGGCCATGACTCGACCCAATTCATGTGCTGCCTCTATGTATTGTGGTTTAGTACCAAAACTGGTACCGCAAAACACACAAATGTTTTCAACTCGTCTTCATGAAGTAGCTTCCATTTTTTTATGTAATTATTTCTCAAATCTGGATGCCTTCAAAAGTGCAATGACGGACTGAATTTATAGTACCTGAAAAGGGTGAGTAATAATAGCACTAGTATCTTCCATAGGACGATTGTTAGCTAAACAACAAAAGAAATCGTGAAAGGTCAATAAGTATGGATTATGTCTACGAAAATAAAGATAATTACAACATAAAAGCAAATCAAAGCAATAATTAAGGCAACGGAATTGTGTACTCAATACGCCACTCGCTGAGTATAAATTCATCAAGATGCGTCTCAAGAATTCATTCCTTACTCAGCCATCTCTAATGAATTAGCTCTCATCTTTGTGATAGCCAAACATCATTCCTTCTTAAATGCTCCATTTGTGCCTTTCCCTACAAAAATAACACACAAAATTAAAAAATCTATAACATGTATACATAAAATATGAAAATAAAATTTACAACAAATTGCATGGGTTGTCTCCCTGCTAGCGCTGAATTTTTCGTCTTTAGCCAGACGTGACTGAAATCCATCAGTTATGGAGGTTTCAGCGTGGTTTTGGATGTCCGATTAAAGACAATCCCATGAGCATTGCATTTGAATGGTCTCTTCCAACAGTAAAGTGGCAAAAAGAATTTTATCTCATTTAGTGCTTGTGCCACCTTTTTAATCTTTTTCGTTTCAGTGGTTCCTGAAAAGAAAGAAAATCAGGAGGTCTCATATGGTGCTTGAATTTGAATGGAAGTTCCATTCTATCAAGCTTCTGAGCGATATCTTTTATTTGTACTCCCCAAAACAGTGATGTTTCGCCTGAATTCACTGGATCTTCAATAAGGTCAGACATTTGCTCCTCCATTAGCTCTGCTTCTTGCTCCACCTTTTCTTCATAGATATATTTTAGGATTTCCGCATTCAATTCTTCATCTGTCATCTGTGATAAAAATTAAAAATAAAAATACATAATTTAATTATTACAATAATTTACAAAAATAGATGCTTCCTATGAAATCAGGGAAAAAATCCCAAGGAAAGCACGAGGAAAATGAGTTGCAACTGAGCTCAATTTATAGGTAAAATTTGGGTCCGGCGTAGCGACGCCAAATTCCTTCTTGCATCGCGATGCTGGCTTGTGTTGACCGGTCAATTACGCGTGGATGTTGACTTATGACGCTGATTTCATCGGCCCAATAGAATTGCGACATGTGGCATGCGGTAATTCGGTATAATGACATCTTGACACGTGGCAGCAGGTGATTCGTGGATGATTCGGTCCAATCATAAGATGACACATGTCACGCGGAGTGTCGGCGCCATAGAATTATGACAAGTGTCCCGACGTATTTTAGCATGATCGGTTCTGATAATGACACGTGGCACGGTGCACGTTAGCATGATCGGCGCATGTTAGCATCCGGCGTATTTTAGCAAATTTCTTCTGACTTGTTCACGTGTCTGGCGCAAGTTAGCAGACGGCGCACGTTAGACGTCGCGACACCGAAGGCTTTCGCGTCGCGACGCGGACAAATTACTAAAATGCCCTTTTTCGTACTTTTTCACTGTTTTGACCCCAAATTACTTCCAATGCTTCCCCAACTTTATTTATCTGCAAAATAACAATAAAACACATCAAAACGTTCACAAAACTCAAGAAATTGTACTAAATATTAGGTAAAATGAGTGAAAAAAAGTGATATAATTATCACTCATCGGTATCTTATGAGACACAAGTCGGAAACCTTTGAGAAATTCAAAGAATTTCGACACGAAATAGAAAAATAGACCGGCAAAAGTATTAAGACATTACGGTCGGACCGTGGTGGTGAATACTTAAGCAATGAGTTTCTTGATTACTTGAAAGAATATGGTATTCTTTCACAGTGGACTCCACCCGGAACACCTCAATTAAACGGTCTGTCCGAACGGAGAAACCGAACTTTATTAGACATGGTAAGGTCTATGATGAGTCGCACAGAGCTACCTATTTCTTTCTAGGGATATGCATTGAACAGTGCAATACTTATTTTGAATAAGGTTCCGTCAAAGTCTGTTCAACAGACTCCGTATGAGATATAGACAGGAAAGAAATCGGGTTTCTCATTCCTGAAGATTTGGGGTTGCTGGACATATGTCAAACGTTTGGAATGTACCAAACTAGAACCCAAATCGGATAAGTGTTTATTTATGGGATATCCTAGGGAAACCAAAGGATATTACTTCTATCACCCAAAAGAGAACAAAGTATTTGTTGCTCTACATGTAGTTTTCCTTGAGAAGGAATTCCTAAATGTAGTGGTAAGTGGGAGGAAAGTAGAACTTGGTGAGAATCGGAGTGATATTGTTCCTGGCACAGAATCCTTAACGGAACATGAACAGTTCATCAGAGATGAAACTGTACCATAATATTCGAATACACAAGAACCGCGTAGGTCGGAGAGAGTCAGAAAACAACCTGAGAGGTATGGGTTTCTAATCTCACCTCATGTGGATATTAATCTTATTGAGGATAACGAGCCGGCTACGTATGAGGAAGCGATACAGGATATCGATTCCGCTTTATGGCAAGAGGCCATGAAGTCCGAAATGGATTACATGTACACCAACCAAGTTTGGACACTGGTTGATGCACCAGAAGGCGTAAAGCCTATTGGTTGCAAATGGGTCTTCAAGAAGAAGACCGACATGGATGGCAACATACAAATGTACAAAGCTAGACTTGTAGCGAAAGGGTATCATCAACAACATGGTGTCGATTACGATGAAACTTTTTCACATGTTGCCATGATTAAATCCATTGAGATAATGCTTGCTATAGCTGCATATTTCAATTACGAGATATGGCAGATGGACGTCAAAACCTTTTTCCTTAACGGAAACCTTTTGGAGAATGTTTATATGCAACAGCCTAACGATTTTGTCGTGCCTAAACATGCGAACAAGGTTTGCAAGTTAAATCGATCCATTTATGGATTGAAGCAAGCATCGCGTTCTTGGAACCAATGTTTTGATGAGATCATAAAAGAATATGATTTCATTCAAAACGAGGATGACCCTTGTGTATATAAGAAGTTTAGTGGGAGTGCACTGATATTCATTGTCCTTTACGTTGATGATGTATTACTTATTGGCAATGACATTCCCATGTTAACATCGGTGAAAGCTTGGCTTTCATTAAAATTCTCCATGAAAGATCTGGGAGAAGCAGCTTTTATTCTGGGAATAAAGATCTACCGGGATAGATCTAGAAAGCTGATTGGACTCTCCCAGAGCACGTACATTGACAAAGTGTTGAAGAGATTCAACATAGATCAGTCCAAGAGGGGACTGTTGCCAGTGTCACATGGCGTCACTCTATCTAAGGACATGTGTCCTAAAACTCAAGATGAGAGAGACAGCATGAGTCGGATACCATTCACCTCGGTAGTCAGATCGATCATGTATGTCATGATATGTATGCGACCTGATGTCTCGTATGCTTTGAGCATGTGTAGTCGCTATCAGGTCGATCCAGGTGAAGGTCACTGGATGGAGGTTAAGAATATCCTTAAGTATCTTAGACGAACTAAGGATGCTTTCTTAATCTATGGAGATGGAGAACTTGAGGTAACTGGGTATACCGATGCAAGTTTCCAAACCGATAAAGACGACTGTAAGTCGCAATCCGGGTACATATTTTGTTTGAACAACGGAGTAGTAAGCTGGAAATCTTCCAAGCAAGAGACTGTTGCCAATTCAACAGCAGAAGCGGAGTATATTGCTGCAGCTGAAGCAGCAAAAGAGGCAGTTTGGATCCATAAATTCCTAATTGGATTAGGAGTAGATCCGTTAGTAGCTGAGCCCGTTCCATTGTATTGTGACAATAACGGGGCTATAGCACAGGCTAAGGAACCGCGGTCTCATCAACGATCCAATCATGTTCTTCAACGTTTCCATCTGATTCATGAGATCATACATCGTGGCGATGTGAAGATCGAGAAGGTCGCATCAGAGGATAACATTACAGATCCGCTGACGAAAGCTATTCCTCAGCAAATGTTTGAGCGTCATGTACATAGTTCAGGTGTTAGATGCTTGAGTGACTGCTATAGGCCAAGTGGGAGATTGTTGGACAATTATAACCCATAGTGTCACTATTTGTAAAAGACATTGTGGTTTTTGTACAAATTAACTATGTGACAAAGGAAATTGCCCTTTTATCATTTTGTAATTTATTTACTTGGATATGTAAATGATAAAAGTCCTTATGATTAGTTCCGGATTAATAAGATATGAGACAGTATCAATCCACAAAGGTTTAATAATTAAATATCCCTAGTCGTACTATTATCGAGACTGGACATCGATAATGCGGAAAAGACTAGTATTGCACTTGTACGTGTTATGGAAGCGTAACAGCATAGTTCTCATATATTTAAGTATTGGATACTTATGCAAGTGTGATAAGAGGTTGTGTTTACCGATGGTATGGAAACAGCTTCGCTCTGGATAGACCCCGCAGAATCCCATTGGTAGTATAACTATGTGTCTATGGGAATCCGCATCAGGGTAGGTGTATTTGGTCTTAACCTGAGACTTGCATCGCTAGTATTTGCGACAATCAATACGCTTTGGTTTTGGTCGTCCGGGACTTTAACAGGTTCTGTGTATGCCTCTTCTGGGTTTATTGAGAATCGTAGTGTATTGGGTGTGATGTCAAGATGGAAGTATCACTTCAGTCATATGGAGATGATGATCACGCATAGATACAGAACTGGTACTCTATTGTGTTGCAACCATCGGGATAATATGACAAGGTCATAATTATCCGATTAAAGAGACTAGTTGTTTGTGATCCGATATATGCTTCGTATGGGGCAGACACAATTCCAGCCTCAGGCCTTGCATATGACATCCGATACTGGATCGCAATACGCAATACTATGTATACTACGCCTGACAAAGATTATATATTCCTTTAAGAATATTTCTGGAGAATTGGGTAGGTACGGTGCTTTGCTAAAAACCAATCATGTCTCATAAATCGGTAAGAACGTAGTACTAGGTACGCACGTGTTCGGATAGTCCAACGACCGTATTTGCTGTCAACATATCCAGGGATCTCATGGGTCGCTTCCCGAAGATTCACCGATGACATATGATTTGAACATAATTAATCTAGGATTAATTACGGAGAGATTTTATCTAGGATAAAATACTATTAGAAGAGAGAGAACGATTAATTTGGAATTAATCGATAAAATAATATATTTGATATATTAAATGAAATTAGATTTCATAATGATCTTAATTCCGGGCGAACGAATTAATTTAGAATTAATTCGCGAGCGACGTGAATAGTAATTTTGCTAGGCATAATTATTTAATTAAATTTGATTTAATTACGTCGTAACGAAAATTCGTTAATTCGGAATTAATGAACCCGAGCCCGGGAGTGTTTGCGGGCCCACTCGGATTTTAAATCAAGTGGGGCCCACAAGTCACATCATCTAGTCATTTAATCAACTTTTTGTTGATGGGTTTTGGTGGGTTATTGGTGACTTGTCCAACACACCAAGTTGATGAGATGATGGACATATACCAAATATTGATTTTGGTTTATCATTAATTGAATTTTGGAAATCAATTACAAGTTAACAAAAATCATCTCTCTTCCTCTCTCTTTACACGCCACTCTCTCTCTCCCAAATATCTCCATTGTCGTGAGCTTCATAAGGAGATAGGAAAATTTTGTTGCAATATTTTCAAGGTGCTAGCACATCAAAGAATCATATAAGGTGATAGGGAAACTTTCCCATTGAGCTTGGAATCAAATATCAAAGCTTGGAGCATTGATACAACATTCAAAGAGAAGATCTTGGAGCACTTCTCAAAGGAGCAAAGTTTTGTCCTACACACATCCTACATCTGATCATTGTAAGTATGTTTCCGCCATTCTTATTCTGAGTATTCACAATATTTCATGCTTGGATTGATCTTGGGAAGACCTTAGAAACCCAACATTGTTGTCATCCCTCTTAGTCGGGTACATCTGGCAACGACCATGGGATGAGACCTCATACTCGTATTATTATGATGAATTTCACCGTAGTGGATTGCTTGAGTAGCTACCATGTGATTTTGGAAGGCCCTTGATGATGAAGTCAAAGGCAATTATGTCAAGCTACTATCTGAAACTAAAGTTCCCGACCAAAGATATGATGAGATAGTTTGTAGGAGTCCGAAAGTGGCGAAAAGCTGTTTCGCCACATCAAAGGAGACCATGTGTATTGATGATCTCACAGGGCAGAAAATGAATGAGATGGAGGAGGAAGCAGTCGAAGTAGAGC